>JABUQX010108327.1:20000-32500 GCA_015478945.1 Trachelipus rathkii | reverse complement strand
GGGACCGCGACGGGACCCTCACTATGTAAATCGTCAATGTAAGGTTCATTCCCCTGGCCCAGTGGGCCACAACCATGCCCCCCTCACAAAACCGCCATTCTCTCCTATCCATGCACCTTTATTCTCGCCTCTGCCAAACTTGAGACAATCTGCTTCAGATATTCGGTCACCGACTCAATCCACTTTCTCTTCGGTTCTCCCAGCCGTTCGGTTCCAACACACTCACCACTATACATCCGCTTAACCAACCTACTATCATTCATCCGTTTCCACATGACCAAACCATTCAAACATACTTTCATTTATTTCTCGCATTTACCCTTTCTTCACACCACACCACCCTCTATACGTTCATTCCTCTCTTATCAATTCTTCTCACACCTAGCACAACCCCTAAGATTGTCATTGAACACATTGAACTTAGATTCTATTACTTCTATTCCAGAACCATTAGTTCACTTAACACATACAATAACACAGGTAAACAACTACCCTCATGTAACCCTAGCAGCACTCAAGACTTTAGTCCCTTTGCATCACCAAACGATTTAATGCACCAGCCACCTTCCTGCCATTCACAACTTTCCTACTACACTCTGCATCTTCCGTTCCCTTCTCATCCAACAATATACCCTAAATATTTAAACTAGACATGTTCTAGCTGCTCACCATCTAAACATTAACTTCACAACTGAGAGGTCCTCACTTCACAGACCTAAACCTTACTCTTATCCCGTTTACTTTCAAGCCCCTCCTGTTAACACACCCTGACAAATTCTCTCTACAAATCTTCTTCAAACTGCTCTCAGATTTGGCACACAGAACAAATCATTCCGCATTATAATAGGTGGGCACCCTCCACTCAACTCCGATTCTCCCCATTCTAACACCATTTCCTTGCCATCCCACCTCAAAATTCTTATAACCCATCCAATACAAAATTGAATAACCAAGGAGACATAACACAACCCTGTCTTACTCGGCTATTAATCCTAAACCAATCACATTTGACACCATTATCGTACACACGCTTCGACTGAGTTCGTCATACATTACTTTTTGATTCCATTCAGAAGCCGTTCACCAACAGCATATATCACTAACACCTGCCATAACGCTTCCCTATTAACTCTATCATTACGCCTGTTGCAAATCCATAAAACCTAAATACATTTTATTCTTCTTCTCCCTCATTTTCCAATCATTTGTTCAATGCTAAAGATTTTGATCACACATTCCTTCTACCACTCCTAAAAACGCACACCTTATATATAATATATACAATCAGTCCCTCAGTCACTCACGCACTCTTTCGACAAAATACCAGCATATACCTTCCCGACAACACTCAATATAAACTTTTCCCCTATAATTTCTACAGTTTCCCCTTTTCTCCTTACCCTGTATACAAGGTACTATTACGCTCTTCCTCCAATCTTGAACTTACCCTCCATAACGCTTTATTACGACAATTCATTAGTCAATCAAATTCACCACTCTCGCCTCCGCTCTTGGATCATTTCACTATAATTTTCATCATATACTGCAGATTACCATTCTTCAACTTTTCCACCCTACCCATTACCTCCTCATTACTAAAAACCTCATCCAAAATACCTATCCTTCTTGCACCATCCAAACCGCACACATTCACTAACACCTATCATTACTGTTAATATTGTGCAGATATTTCGAAGTGTTCTTTCCCACTCCCACTCACAATCCATTTCATCAGTTACAAGCACCATGCCCTATTCATTATTCTAAGCAGATCCCCCTATTCTCATTCTTAAACCTTTCGCGCTTCCTTCCAGAAAGAGCTTCCTATTTCCTTGTATGTCCTCATTTCATCCTCCTGTCACAACTTATCATTTAACCTCTTGTTTTCTCCTGACGTATACACGCTTTAGTATTTCTTTTTTCCTCCTATATAATTCCAAGCATCTTTTCTTTGAATCTTCATGATTTTGCGTTTAGTACATTCAAAACACGGTTCTTTTTTACCTTTAACCGCTTTCATCACCTCTTCATTCACCATTCGCTGTTAACATTCTACTTCCTCCTCTTTCAGCACATCCACACACTTCCTTGCACTATAACAATTGCTTCCTTCATTTGCCCCAGATTTTTGCTCAGTATCAACTCTTTCACATTCAACTGTTTTACTAGCGAGCGCTCATACTTATCCTTATTATCTTGCACACTTAATTCTCACTCTTAATTTTTACCTACTTCCTTTTCGTATCACCTTCCTCTCTCATTCCAAGCCCCCACTAACTTAATTTTACATAGAACAACATAATGATCCGATTAACATCCAACACATAAACCCCTAAACTTGATTTAACATCCAACACCATACTTCAAAATCTGCTTCTTCACCAACACTAAATCAATCATACTTTTCACTTCGATACCATCTCTACCGTACCTACCACAACTACTTATGGATATTATTGTTGTTTAAAGAAAGTATTACTTACACACATACCTCTCCTTTCACAGAAATCACCTTCACCTTCCTACCATTCTCATATTCTCCCGCCACCCCAAAACACCTGTTTTACCATACCTTTTTTGATCACCTATCCAACCATTCAGTCCCCCAAAACAATCAATCTGAAGCTCCTATCACCCCATCCAAAACATCATTCAGATTATCCCAAAAAAAATCTGTACTCTCTTCAACGTTTCCTCAGATGACATTACGTCACAACCACACATTACCTTGACCTTTTCAAACTTAAAATTTACCATTAGAATTCTTAGGACTCACACAATCAAGCTACCATAGCTTCATACCACAGGTCACTCATCAAAATGCAACTCGCTTCTCTTCCTCTCTCATTCTCTCCACACCAGCACACACACATTTCACATCACTCCACTTAATTTCACCTTTTCCTTTTCATCTTTGTTTCCAGTCACAGCGAGCAAATAAATTGCCTTTCTTAAAACATCCATTCACCTTCTCCTCTTACATCCTCAACATTTATTCCTCTGACATCCATTGTACCCAACGATTCATACAAATTTCGCCGAAAGTTAGAAGTTCGTTAACGGCGATCACGACCTTCTCGAGGCATGCATTAGCATTCTTGGCAAGAAATAGATGGTAGTAGGCAGCCAACCCAACTACCACCGTCCCTTAGTCGACTTCTACGACACGCTAGAATTTCGAGATCCGAAAATCCTTTTCCCCCGCACACAGGGATATGAGTAGTAGGGATGTCTGTAAGGTGTTATCTAGAAGTGGGGTGTGTACTTTAATCATGTGTATATGATATGTGGATAAAGTGGTGGTTAGTAATATGTTGCCTGGAGGATGAGTGATATTGAAGATATATAAATATATAGAAATATATATATATATATATTATATAATATATATATATTATATTAAATATATATATATATATATATATATATATATATATATATATATATTATATTATTTAATATATATATATAATATATATATATAATTCTTTCACAATTACTTTTAAAATTTCAGTTGTTGGTCGAGTATTTGATAGATACTGTTTAGTGACAGTTAATGATGGTACATTGAAAGGTGGAACATTCTTCCCCATTACCGTAAAGAAATCATTACGTGCCCAAGAAATTTCTCAAATAAATTTCTTGCCACACATTTATATCGTTGATTCTGGAGGAGGTTTCTTACCATTACAGGTACATAGTCTCATAAACTTTTCCTTATAGAGATATTTGTAAATATTTTTAAATGATTCAAATATCAATAAATAATTATATTTTCTAAAATCGAAAATATAAGGTATTGTTTTGTTGCCACCAATTCTTTTCTGTATTTTTAAAAATAATTTTTATCATCCTTTTGCAAGTTTCTCTTTACTTTATAAAAAAAAAATCCTATTTTTTTATATTCATAGTCTTATAATATTTTTCATTTATGAAACTTCTATTTACTTACCATGTAACTTTTTTATGTGCTTTTGTGCTTCCTTGGAAAGTATGCTTTTAAAATTAAAATGAATAAATTGTTGTTGATGTGCCAGGACTCTTTTAAAGTTGATTAAGAATATCAGACAGGGCTACATAGATGGGATACAAAACATTTAACTACTTACATATTCAAATGTTCGACTGAGATTCTAACGACTGTATCTATTTATATGTAAAAATTCAGCTGAAAATGTAGATTTTTCAGAGGGCATTTCATGACTACTTTCAAGTGAATTGTCAGAGTACTGTTACAACGTTTGTCTATTTGTTGTAGTTATAACCACCTAGTGATTGACTATATGAAAAAAGCAAGATTAAACATAGTTTTGATACAGATTTCATTCAAAATTAAAATGTATGCTTAGTTGCTTATTATTTTTATATATTTTTAGCTTGTTTTCATAGAGTAAAAAGGTAAAATATATACTTTTAGCCTAGTAAATAAACCAATATTCTGAGCATAAAACATTTTAAATAAGGAAAAAAATTATCACATATTCCATCCCCAGATTAAAGACAATTAATTCATTCAGAGCTGGGGAATCAGAATCCGAGTCCAAAATCGAGGAATCATTAAGGTTTGGTGGGTTGGAAAAAAATTTCAGAACCATAATCAGATTTGGAGTTTAGTTTGAAAGTCTTTTCAGAACCAGAGCTGGCTTCAAAGTCAAAGCTATAAAGTTGAAAGTTCATAAAAAGGTGGAATCAGAAGCTGAACCATGTTCGGATTATTATATACCTGATTCCACAACTTAATCTATTGACTTGATAACGATTTATTGAGGATCTTCAAAAGTTCTTTTGTGAAAATTTATGCTATAATACCTCATTATGAATCAATGAAACTTGAGTGATTAGGAAAAATAAAAGATTTCAGTAAACAAAATTGTAAATAGTAGGAAGAAAATACATTTTCAATCATTTTTTCTTCTGCCAGATCTTCCTTCCTTGAAGCCCTTAATTATAATTAAGAATAATATTGAGTCTTTTACTAATAGCACCACCACCAAAATTACTTTCAACTCTTGACTCCCCACCACAGCTTTGATATTAAGAGGGTTATGGAGTCAGTACCCAAAACACCAGACTTTCAGTCTTTAGTTTTTTCTGTATCCAACCCCACCTCTCAAATAGTTAACTCTATGGTGTGCTGCAATATACATTTTAAAAGCTCTTTCTATTAACTCATAGCTTCTTTGACTATAATATTTCTGATTCTTTGCCTTGATAGAGAAACCCTCAACTCTAATAGCCATTTCTCTATTTATAACTTCGAAGGCTGGCTGTGAAAGTAATTAAGACCATCATTTTTTAGAACCAGTTCAATATTGTGTTTCTGAAGCTTCTGTCTGATAAAGTAATCTTGTTCAGACTTGTCTGAAGTGGAGAACCTTGTAAGTGAGTTCGTTTGCAGTTAGATTTATGATTTTGTAACCGTAATGTAGTGGAAGATTTTATTCAACTCATTTTATCTTTTTTTCTTTAGCAGCTTCTAAATGTTTAGGGTGAAGCCTGCAAAGTCTTGTCCAATATTGTTGCTCTGGATTTTAAATTGTTGCTCTCATTGACTTCACATCGCGTCTCCAACCATTTTCTTTGTCACGTGTGCGACACCAATAAAATGTTTTTTCATCTATGCTTTTTGAAATTATTCAAAAGATTGATTTTTTTTATTACACTGATATAGAGAGCTTCCAAAATTTGTAATAGGAAATGAAATATAGATTCATTTGCCTTCAAATTTTGATTTTCACATTTTTAATATTAACAGCTTATCAATACAAATGTTTAAGTTATTAATTTTCAAAAAATTTTTTTTTTCTTTTTAAAAAAGTAAGTTTGTTTGTTTTTTTTACTACAATTATACCAATTAATTATTTTGAAGATTTATGCACATCGACGTGTCGTATTAAAATGTATGAAATTTATATTATATATCCACATGAATGACGTGTAATATGATCTAACTTAGTACGTAATAGTATATATATATATATATAGATAATATATATATATATATATAGATATATATATATATATATATATATAGTATATATTATAATATATTAGTATATATATATATATATAATATATAATATAGTATTCAATTTATATATGGATGGGGTTACGAAAGAATTAGCAGGTGAGGTGGACGGTGGCAGGAGATTGTGTTAGGAATGATGGAGAATTGAAGAGAGTGGAGGGTGCCCATACTATTATATGCGGATGATTGTTTTGTGTGGTGAATCGGAGAGAGTTTAAAAGGATTGGTAGATGATTTGACAAAATGTGTGAAAAGGAGGGGTTTTAAAGTAAACATAGATAAGAGTAAGGTTATGGTTGTGGAGTGAGGACAGTCCTCGGTGTGAAGTATGTTAGATGGTGAGCAACCAGAACCAAGTGTTATGAGTTTAAATTATTTAGGATATATGTTTTATTGAAAAGGGAACGGACGATGGCAGATGTAGTAGGGAAAGTGTGAATGGCTGGTGCAGTAAAATCGCTGGTTGGATGTAAAGGACAAGGTCTTGAGTGAAGCTAGGGTTGGCATGAGGGTATGTTTGTTACCTGTGTTAAAGTATAGTTCCTGTGTTCGTGTATAGTAGTGAGACTATGGTGCTGGGATAAGAGTATTAAATCTGAAAGTACAGTGGTTCAGAATGGACAATTTAGGGGGCGGTATGTGAGAAGAATTGATACAAATGAGGGAATGAACGTATTAGGACAATGTGGATGTGTGGTGTGAAGAACGGGATAAATGAGAGAATAAATGAAAATATGCTGAGACGGTTTGGTCATGTGGAAAGGATGGATGATAGTCTTTTGGTTAATCGGATGTATAGTGGTGTGTTTGTTGGGAATTGACCAGCTGGGAGACTGAAGAAAAAGTGGATTGAGACAGTGAAGGAATCTTGGAAGAGAGAAATATGAGTTTGGCAGAGGCGAGAATAAACGTGCATAATAGGAGTGAAGGCGGGGTTTTGTGAGGGCGGTATGGTTGTGGCCCACCTGGCTAAGGATGAACCCACACTGACGAGATGCCATAGTGAGGGTCCGTCACGGTCCCATGAAAGCTTCTAGGGTGGATTTTCTGACTGGGACGAGTTCTCACTAAAAGGTATAAAGGGGGCGGTAAGGCTGGGCTTTCTTTTCGACTTGCGTCATATTCTTCTACCACTTCTTTGTTTCCGGTGCATATTACGCATCTTACCCCCAGTCTGGGGGGTGGGTGATGGAATATTAATATATTATATATATTATATAATTAGTATAATATATTTATATACTATAGCCTAGTAATATATTATATGATATATATATAGATATCAATATATATATTAATTATATATAATAATTATAAATATATATATAATATATTATATATAATTATAGTATATAGTATATAAAAGGGTGACTTTTTCCGCGATAAAAACATTGGAGTGCAAGAGGATTCTATTTTTCTCAGAGCTGTGATATAGTTCTAATGGGTATTCCCTCAATGGTCTTGTCTCAGTGGCATCTGTACAAGCTGGAGGTAAGTTAAATGTGTTTCAAATTATTATGAAATATTTTATTAATTATATCCACAATATTCGTAATTTAGAGTAGATTTTGCATTGCCATAATGTGAGCTTACCATTCAAGAGTATGTGTTTTACCCATTGATGTTTCTATAATATAATGCCTCAAGTGTTTGTGTATGAGCCTATGGTTTCAATGATGTGTGATAACTCGGTGATGTATTAAAATTGGAACAGTGTTTCTTGGGAGTCCACGCATTAGATAACGCTGCAATGGGAAGTTATTTCGTCCCGAAGACTAGGAGTGCCACTTTCATGGCAGGTAAATTAGTTTATTTAAATTATTTCCCATAACTTTAAATAATATTTCTTCAGTAATGGAGCTGTTAATTTTGAGATTGTAAGCTTCAAGACTTCTAGTTAGATACAGCTTATATTTTGTCTATAATTTTTTTTCTTTACAAATCAATTTGTACTATACAATGAGACTGACTGTGTTCTTTTAGACCAGTGTTTCCCAAACTGTGTGCCGCGAAAGAATTAAATATTGGAATATTTAACAGATATTTACACATCTTAATAGTCTTGACACAACTAAAAAGTATTTCGCAACTCTTTAAGTATCTTATTCCTTATGCAGTTGCTTCCGGCCTTCAGAAAATAAACAAGCAAAGACTTATGGGAATAATTAGTCGTCTTGTTGATGGAAGTAGATTTCGAGAATTTAAGCACCTCTACGGACAGAATTTGGTCACAGGTTATGCATTTATAGACCAGTAAGTCTCGATTTACTTTTAACATTAATTATGATCATTTTCTTACAATACCCATGAGAAGAGTACTGAAAAGTGTTATTTCTGGTAAAGAAAGTCGCATTAAATTACTTGAACATTGAATTACGTGAGTCGCTTTTGATGATATAATTATTCTTGTTCCAATGTTTGTCTCACTAATTTCTAATCTCTTGCCTGTTTTAACTTTATATTTAAATTTATGTAAATTTTAAAGTGTAATTGTTTTTAAGTCTTTCATGATTACGTATAAAAAAAGCAATTAGAAAAATGGATGTTGCTGTTGTAAAACAATATTACTCTTCTCACCTTCTTGTATTCGTAATGATAGTTTTGTTGATATTGTGTAATTAATCTTAATGAAGGAGGATTATAGGTTATACGTTTTCTGTTATATGTTTTTCGTATTTAATATTTTGATTTTTAAAGCCAATAAAAATTAAAATTTAAGATTTAGCATCTCTTGTTTTTTTAAGGATTTTGTGTTGAATAGTTAGCGAATTGCGGCACCACTTGACATTTAAGGATTGGATTTAAAAGGATCGCACTTTATTTCAGTTTTGCAACAAAGAAAATTCTTTTCCTTTAATTTTCCTGCCAAGTTAGTTTACTATAAACAGTTCGTTATTATATATATAATGATATATATATATATATATATATATATTATATATATATAATATATATATATATATATATATATATTATATATATATACCGTTATATTATATATATATATATATTATATATATATTTATATATATATTTATATATATATATATATATATATATATAATATATAATATATATATATATATATATATAATATATACTATATATATATTAAATATATATTATAGATAAATATATATATATATATATATATATATATATATATATATATATAATATATATATATATATAATATATATAATAATATATAATATATTATATATATAATATATATATATATATTTATATATATCTCGGATTAAATCATAGAATAATGAAATGGGATGGTGCTTTCGTAACTGTTGAAATGGATGGTGAGCGGGAGTGTTGGAAGGAACACTTCGAAAAATCTGTATGAACATTGGCAGTAATGAAGAGGGGATAGATGTATGTGGAGGTTTGATAATGCAATAAAGAATTATATATTTTGGGAATGAGTGTCATTTAGTAAGGAGAAGGTAATGGATAGAATTTAGAAATGTTGAGAATGGTAAAAACGTATTATTTCTGAATAATGATCAAGAACGGAGTCGAGATGGTGATTGATTGGGGATTTGGAAATTGTTGTAACAAACCGTTTATGGAGGGTATAGTATAGGTTCCGAGGGATTGGAGGACGAGTAATAAATAGTACCCTTATATAAGGGTAAAGAAGATAAGGGCAAACTATAGGAATTTATATGGGAAAATAGTTTATATGAGGTGCTGTAGGGAAGATATCATTGTTGGTATTTGGTGGAAAAGGTGTGTGTTTCGCAGTGACTGACTTATTGCTGTGAAGAACAAGGTGCGTTTTAGGAGTGGTAGAGGATTGTGGATCAAAATTCTTTACATTGAAACAGATTATGAGAAAATTGAGGCGAAGAAGAGAAAATAAATTGTATTTTAAGTTTTATGGATTTGCAACAAGGCGTATGATAGGATTAATAGGGAAGCTCCACTATATTCTATAGCGTGTTATTAATATAAGGTGTTGGTGGAGGCTTCTTAAATTAGAATCGAAAGTATGTATGGACAGATAGTTGAGGCGTTTGTGTAAGTAAATAAATGGTGTTTCGAAAGTGATGGGGTTTAATATTTAAATAGCGGAGTGATGTAGAGATTGTGTTTATGTCTCCGGTTATTCACAATTTTGTATATGGATGGGTTAATGAATGAATTAGAGGTGGGGGTAGGTAGCAGAAGATGGTGTTAGAATGATGGAAGAAGGAATGGAAAAGAATGCGAGGGTGCTTACCTTATTATATGGGGATTGATTGGTTTGTGTGTGTGAATTCTGAAGAGAGTTGACAGAGGGATTGGTTTTAGAAAAAATTGGCAGGTGTGTAAAAGGAGGGGTTTGGAAGCTAAACGATGATAAGAGTAAGGTTATGGTTGTGAACTGCTGAGTGTCTGAGTTTAAATATATAGGATACATGTTGGATGAAAAGGGAACGGATGATGCAGAGAGTGTAGTAGGAAAGTTCGTGTGAAATGGCCAGAAGGTGGCTGGTACAATTAAATCGTTGGTGCGATGTAAAGGAACTAAGTCTTTAGTACGCTAGGGCTTACATGAGGGTATGTTGTTACCTAGTTGTTAATGTATAGTAGTGAGCTTATGGTCTGGAATAAGAGGTATAGATCAAAGTTCAATGTGTTCAGATTGGACAATCTTAGGGGCGTTGTTAGGTGTGAGAAAAAATTGATAAAATGAGGAATGAACGTTATTAGAGAGAGTTAGGTGGTGTGAAGAAGAAGATTAATGAGAGATAGTATGAAAGTACGTTTGAGATGTTTGCAGTCATGTGGAAAGGATGAATGATAGTCGTGGTTAAGCCGATGTATAGTGGTGAGTGTGTTGGGATCGACTGGCTGGGAGACCGAAGAAAAAGTAAATCGAGTCAGTAAAGGAATGTCTGGAGGCAGAGAAATGTGAGTTTGGCGAGGCGAGAATAAAGGTGCATAAAATGGGAGTGAATGGCGGGGTTTGTCGAGGGGGTATGGTTGTGGCCCACCTTGGGCCAGGGGATGAACCCTTACACTGACGATATGCCATAGTGAGGGTTCGTCGCGGTCCCATGAAGCTCTGTGGGTGGATTTTCTGACTGCGACGAGGTTCTCACTAATAGGTATAGAGGGGCGGTAAAGGCTGGGCTTTTCTTTTCGACTTGCGTCATTCTTCTACTACTTTTCTTTTCGATGCATTGTTCACCGCATCTTTTTACCCCCAAGTTCGGGATGGAAAAAAAGGAAATTGATAATGATGTGATATATATATACAGTATATTATATATATATATATATATATATATTATATATATATATATATATATATATATTATATATATATATATATATATATATATATATATATAATATATATATATATATATAATATATATATGGTATATAATATATAATATAATATATATATATATATATAATATATATATATATATATATATAATATAGATATATATATATATATAATATATATATATATATATATATATATAATAGTAATATAGTATATATATATATATATATATATATATAATATATATATATATATCGTCTGTAGACTAAGGTTAAGTATTTTGTATTCATATGTTTTTATTGTAGGTCTGAGAGTTTAAAAGGGTTACTTCAAATCTGTAAGCATTTGATATATTTATATATATATTACTGTTATTTTTATTTAAAAAAAGAAAACATCCAGAAATAAGAATGTTATAATTTTTTTTAACTTTATGTATCATGTTGCATGTTGCATTATCTGTTTTGCCAAAAGGTCTTATATAAATATTAATTGGTTATCCTATTGGTCAGCTTATTTTATTTTCAGAATTCCGGCCCACGAGATGAATTTGCAGCATTTTTAAACGAATCATCAACAGAAGAAAACGTTATGGCGTTACGAGGAAGATCGTCCATGATTTCTGCGTTATCGACTGTTGATGTGCCAAAAATAGCATTGAATATTGGTGGCTGTCATGGAGATGACAATTACACAATGGTAAATACCTGACTTTATTTTCCCGTAAATAAATGATGATTTTAATGACAGATTTTAAACTGGGTGTCATAGCCCAGATGTTGAGGTATGTTATTTCATCCAAATGTTGATGCGAGATTTTAAACTGGTATGAATCTTATTTTGTAGATTGTATGTATGTCATGTTCATGTGAAATAGTTTAGCGAATTTGAAGCTTCTTTGCTTCAAGAGATTTTTAAATACACCAAATTTTTCTTTTGTTCTTTAATATGAAACTTGATATTCGTACTGAGGTGCCCATCCTTATTGATCTGAAATGGAAAAATTTTTTTACCTCTTCACAGTTACTTTAGCTTTTCAAGGAGCTTCAGCCTCATACACGCATGTATAGAGTACTGTTCTCTATCTAGATTGTATCTGGCTCCACCTATTTTTTGGAGCTGAGTTATATATTAAAACTTTATCAACAATCCTCTTCTCTTCATTAGCCTCTTGAT
>JABUQX010108327.1:5000-17500 GCA_015478945.1 Trachelipus rathkii | reverse complement strand
AATCTAGCTTGTATGGCTTATTCGATACTGAAATTTAAAAAAATTTATCATGTTATTTTTTTAATTATCAAAATAGAAAAATACATGTACAGCTAGCATCAAAACCTATATAGACTCTGAAATGAAATGGTAGACTTCCACAAGGTAGCATCACCGATTCTTCATGTTTTCTTAAAATGAAATATAGGTTGGATATTTTATGGGAATAGCCTCCATTGATGCGATATTTTCACGTTTTCTATGCACATTGATTGTGTACTTTGGTTTTTTGACCCAAATCTTCAGGTTTCTTTTTAAACATCAGGAATCTTTATATTCACTAGTTCTGATCAGAGCACCTGTGGTGTAAATTTTTCAGTTAATAAAACCATTTGTGTCATCGTCATAAGATGCTTTCTAAGTCTCTCTCACGTAACCATGTGTGGCGGAGAGGAAGTACGCTGGGATCAACAAGTGTACCCGACGGTGAGGTACCTCTCTCCGCTCTTTCTTGTAGATAAGTTCGAAGAATTTTAAGATTACGAATGTCGATTTATAGATGATTACGTCAATGTTAGGTTTGTGATGTTCAAAGATAGTGGTTTGAATGTCTAGTCAGCACAGCAACCACCTGACACCATCAGGGGTAATACGGAGCAGATTAGATTTTCTCCGTAACGGAGGAAGTTAGTCTTCAGGACTCCGTAGGCCTGCTGACTTGAATGACTATTCGAGGAGGATTGTGACGGTTGATAACATATAAAAATGTTGATACTAAGCTAAGATTTTACCCAAAGAAAGATGTAGAACTATTTAACTAGTTTCCCGGAGCTTTCTCGAAGGTTAACCCGATAGAGGTCTCGAAGATTAAGAATAATAATATCAATAAAGCATCAATATGAAGGATAGTGACACTCCATAGAAAAGTTTTATCTTTACTAAAATCGCTCAGAATATATGGTGGGAGGTCTGACAAAAGTTAATAGCACACAGTCCTACACCAACAACATATGAATAAAAGATTATGATTTAATATAGTCAATTAATACACGTTGGAGTAAAAGTTAAGGGTTCCAATGTGTAAAATATGTACCCGAGCACAGACAGCTCTAGGATCAGATACGAGAATAGAAATCCAGACTCAACAATTGTGAATAATGCATAAAATCAATGGGAAATTAAGAAAATCCAGACTTCAACAATTTGTGAATAGATGATGACTTAACTGAGTTTGACGGGGAAATGGTTCCAAGTTGACAAGTAGGATTTAGGATGATTCACTTACTGTTATAGGATACGATGAAAGGGAAAAGACCAGTGATGATCCCGACGCAACAATTGGGGCACGAGGCAAGATTCAGGGTAAGAATCAAAACCTCGAAAAACACTCCACGAAGAAAAGACTCAGGATTGAATCTCAGCCTGATAATCGCAACAAATGAAAGAAGGATTCAGGAGGAATCCCAAGATCTGAATGTCTAGAAGGATTCAAGTATGAATCCCAAGATCGGAACGTAGCCCAGAATAAAAAAGATGATGGATTCAAGTATGAATCCCAAGAACGGAACCCTGTCAAATATAAACAATTATTGGTATTTATACATAAATTGTATATTTGTACATTTGACAGTTAAAATGAGTCACATATATCTATTTCTATAAGAAAACATACCTGATTATATCCAAGAGGGGTTTCTTAATTGGGACTAATGATGTCAACGGCCTTCCAGCAAGCAACAAGATAGTAAACTGTAACAAATATCAAGTTTACTATCTTAATATCAATACAATATCCTTATTAAAATTATAATCATAAGCTTAAATAAGGTGGTAAATTATATCACTAACCTTGAACCCAGCTAAATAAGCTTTACAATCTCGTCAAGGTGTGATATTTGAGCACTATTCCGGATATAACCTCTGTGCTTCTGGCTATGCTTTTATTAGTTTTTTTACTTTTTAAAATATACAATTATTATCATAGCAAGAGATACTAAAAGAAAAGAAATACTGGTATAGTATCTATAAATGGTACAAGGGTTTTCTATAATTGAATTGATAAGATGAATAAGATTGTATTATCACAGGCTGCGATCAAAAATTGCGTTACAAAATTCCAGACGTATTATAAAAACATTTTTCGAGAATAAACAACACCAGAATAAGATAGCGAATTGCCAATTGACACCATGGATTGCACGATTTCAATATCTCCCTTATATCCTCCCCCACTAAATCTAACCCCCACCTCAATTTTCCACCGTCGTTCGAACCGGGAAAGACGGAGGGAGTGAGGATGGGCAAAGAGCATAGAAACAGGCGCGCACGGGAAGGATACTCAGGACTCTCTACTAAACTATGAATATTTACAAGTATATTTTTTTACAAGTTTTATATACATTTTTTTAATGGTTAATTTAGTCGTAAATTTTCAACATTTTATTCTTTAGGGATTCTTAAGAAAATAAACGGTTTGTCTAACAACAAAGAGAAAAACAAGTTAAAGGGTTTCCTTGTTATATAATTCCAAACATCTTTAGAAAAGAAACAAGTAAAGGTTTCCTGGTTAATAGGATAGATATGAGGGGTGACAATAGGTACTTCCCCTTAACAATGCTGTTATAACAACCATCGATTATGTCGGCCTCTCTGACGGTATTATTATCTGTCCATTAGTATTTCCTTCTATAAGAGATCCTGATTTGTAACAATTCAACTGTAGATGGACAGTTTCCTCATCTTTTCGCCTGATAACACAGGATCTTCAATAACGTGTTTGGCCTACTGGTGTCCCAATCCTGACTAATGTGTTCTTTGTTTGTTGGACACATACATATCTTGCCCAAGGGGACTGTAGTAGTAACTTGGGATTGGGCATTCACCTTTCAGCAGCCTCAGTAATTTTTTTTTCAAAGATCGATGTTATAATTGATTGAACACAGGTACGCAACACAATATGGTGCGGCCTGACACAGACAGTTTTTATTGTCTATCAGAAGATCTCTCGGCCATTAACAATGGCATGATGAATACTGTAATGGCATGATGAATACTGTAATATCCGTCTTGTACTCTGGGAAAACCGACAGAGATGTTTCTAGATGTCTTGTCTTATGTAGAGCCAATCCTGAAAAACATCAAATATCCGGCAGTTATTGAGTCATGGAAGGATTTCCAATTATAAAAAAACATGAGCATATTATCTAGTCTAAGATTATTAATTTTTATCATATAATAACTGTCTGGAAGCGAAAAAATGACGTAGAGTAAACTAAGTCATTTTCACCTTCACTATTTCTCAACTGCACTTATTGATTTGGGAAATCAGAAGTACAAATTAATTATTGAGAAACTGACCGGAGTTATATTTAAAAAAAAACATTTAATTATTATTTAAATTTTAAAAATTTGTTATCTTTAAAAATAAAGGTATACCATCAGAAAATAATTGCTTGGAAAGTTCATGGTTGTTCATCGAAAACACACCACCTCAATAATAATGAAAGTTTTATTTTCATTATTATATTTTCTATTTCGAAAATAGAAACAATCTAGGAAGTCTTTTTCCTGATTCTTTCTATTTTCTTGTTATACTCATTGAATCACCCATCCGGTCCATTTAATTCGAAGAGAGAGATCTACGCAGCCAAGTTATAGATTGATCAGAGAACATCGGATTATCTCCTTCAGGAACCGGGACAAATCTGTAAAATAAGTTTTAAGCTCCTCCGGCCCACAACCTGTCATGAACATGACAGGCTCGTTTTAACCGAGGAACTGGTATATATTATATTATGTTTACAATAACGGTACATATATAATATACAGCTCAATATATATATAGTATATATATATAATATAAATATTATATATATATTATATATATATATATATATAGTATCAGTTTGTGAGGTAGGTGGTTTTCGATGGACTCTATACATAATAATATAGCATTTAATTTTGATTAAATATTATACTAGACAGTATTATATTTATACCTTTTATACGTATTTTAACCATTTGTGCCGTTAAAATAACATAGGTCAGAATTTCTAATATACACAGACTATTTTGATTTTTTAGTTTTTATAGTTTTTAATCTTTAGTCTGCAAGCATACACGAAGAATCCAGACACACAAAGATCAATTTTTTTAAAAGAATCATAAACCGCAGGTGTGTTTTTTTTTCATGTAAGTTAAAGTGATTGGACGATCAGGCACACTAGAAAGCCATACATTTCAAAACAGCTTCGATAGATGAAGATGTTATAGAACAATAGTTCAGAAGGAAGTTTACTTAAGAGATTAAGAAAGATAGGAATAAGAGTTTTTTTTTTCAGGTAACTTATCAGATACAATGTACCGATAAGTTTAATTGGCCAAGTAATTTAAATTTACGTTCCAGTCAGTAAGTGAACGACAGAAGAAGTTTCATTTTCTAAACAGATGAAGTAAAGCCAACTTTTATTCTCCAGGCTTATTTACTTCGTATCAGGACACAAGTGTGTCATTTTATAACCCCGAGACAAGGTTATAAAAGACTGGTCCTTCTTCAATAAGGTACATACTCCAATGGAGTCGACATGAAGTTTATTCACTACTAGAAGTAACTAGCAGATAGTTATAGTGAACCCCGGCTAAGCATTTTAAATAACAGGGTTCACCATCAGCGTTATTTCCATATATTAAAGGTTTATTATTGGCATAATATATGTGAACGTTAACTTTAAAGACATCCGTAAAAGCAGTGATAACTTCTGGTATTGGCAATTGACCCGGAAGTTTTAATAATCAGAGTCTTTTTTGAACCAACTGACCTTGAAGTTTATATTTTACAGGATGCTTTTGTAACTCTTCGACAAGAACATCTCTTACCTCTAAATGTCTCTCGACCGATCCATATAAGTAAAGAGAAAAACATTTATATAATGAGTTCCCTCCTCCGCTGATTTCTATTGGAAAGAACCCAGGAGGAATGAAATCCAAAGAGGGATTTTCGGGTTCTTCCATATTATATTATCATTTACGGGAGATCGGGAGAGAGCATCGGCAACTATATTTTTAGGGCCCGATATATGACGTATGTCAAAGTCATATTCATAGAGTTCTTCCATAGTTCTAGCTAACCTCCCATCAACCAGACTCATATTTTGTAAATAGATGAGTGGCATATGGTCGGTATATATAATGAATTTTATACCACGGAGGAAAGGTCTAAGGGATTTGACAGCCCAACGCAAAGCAGTTAGTTCTTTATCAATCACTCCATAATTTCTCTGAGCCCCATTGAAGGTCATAGAAATAAAAGCAATTGGTTTGCGTTCTCCGTCTTGGATTTGAGAAAGGCAAGCACCAGCCCCGAGGTCTGAAGCATCTACATGTAGCTCCATGGGAGAAACCTCTGGACTATAATCGGGGAACCCTAACAATGTGGGATTTACTAAGGCCTCCTTAAGTTGATCAAAGGCCTGCTGACACTCCGGCGTCCATTTTAATGGATCTACCACCAGTCTGGCATGAAATAAAAGGCTTACTGATTGAGAAACAGTTTGGGAATATGTCGCCTATTAAAAATTGTACCAATTCCCAGAAAACTGGCGCTAATTGTTTTTACCGAAGTCGGGGACGGGAAATTCTAAGCCCCCTTAGGAAGAATTTTTTCTGAAGGGGGAAGTATACCAGTCTGTTTATATTATGGTTGACCCAAAAACTCCACCTCAGTACAGCAAAGCCTCGTTTTACTGGGTTTAAGTTTATACCCATTTTTCTCTAATGCAGCAAGGACACGAATCCAAGGTAGCTAGATTGATCTCTATGTTTTGACTTAGGATAATTAATATCATTCTAAGTATACATAACCTTGGACCATTTTGGGTAATTCCTCTAAACGGCCAGCATCATTCCACAGCTTTGAAATGTTGCTGGCCATTTTACACAAATGGGCATTCTTAAATACTTCATACTGGACAAATGGGTGGGGAAAAAAGCAGTTTTTTCAACACTTTTTTCGGGTTCCATGGCCACCTGATAATAACCACGGACCAGATCAATGGTTGTAAAATATTTATTACCATACATATTATAAATCATATCTATTAGGTTAGGTAAGGGGAAGGAATCTGTCTTAGTAACACTATTTAATTTCCGGTAGTCTATACATAAACGCAACTTACCATCAGGTTTTCGGACAGGAACCACAGGAGCCGAATAAGGGGATTTACTAGGTCTAATAATATCCTGCTCCAACAGCTCATGACATTGTTTTTCTATTTCTTGAGCCAAGGGACCCTGGAAACGACGTACTGGTAATCTCACAGGTCGACCAGTTTCTACCTCGATATTGTGTGTGATATTAGTAGCCACTCCAACGTCGTGGTCACCGAAACTGAGAGCCGATTTATGTTTTAATAACACTGCGATTAATCGTTTCTTTTCGAGGTCAGAGATAGGAATATCCGCAAAGCAAAACTCCTCCTCCAACTTAGTGGGGGACCATACGTCTGCTTTAAAGTTGATTTCGGAATTCGCCTCTACTGGCCTAGTATTAATTTGAAGAATATCTTCTTCTTCCAAAGAACACAAGCTACCTACTACAGTACCCTTCCTATAATAATGAGGTGTATCGGGAAGGATTAAATAGAGCGATCTTACACGAATCTCGCAAATCCAATACACCAGGAATTGGTACAACGGATCCCATTGGCTCTGATTGAAAACCTACCAAAGCAGAGATTTCAGATGAAGGACAACTTACATCCACCATCTGACAGGAAAACGGGGGAACATTTTTATGGAATTAACCGTGACGCATTTATAAAAGGGGATATTAAACGTCTCATCCTAGCTACGGATTCTATAAATCATTAGATCTTATATGGCTACTAATTTCCGCGTTAGTTAACGTCTGGGAGAAGGTCATTTTTCTTTTTAAAGCCCGAACAGCCCCTAAACTAGCGGAAAGCAAGGCATAAATCCTGGGGACTACAACCAAAATGACAGGTTTAGATAACATAATCACTCAGGGAAGCGCAAGTTACATTCAGTGTAGAAGTCAATAGGTACTGAATGTTTCTCGGACCAGACCACTGATGGCATTAACTTTTATATCTACAGAAGGGCGTAATGGTAAATTCCTCATGTACGCCTCGGTGATTTCAGTGCTAATTAAACTAATTCCAGCCCCACTGTCTACCATACAACCGTAGAAACCAGAGCTGTTGGGAACCAAAGCAACTGAAACAATCAGAGGGTCCTCCTTGAAAGGAGTACAATGGACTACCATCGTCCGTAAGGGATTTTCTAAGGGTTTGTTCATTTCTAAGGGAGGTCGTTCGGAAGATTTCTCGGGAATAATTTTTAGAAGTTTTAAGATTTTCTGTGCCTCCATCATCATAGGACTTGAGTCGCATTTTAAAGTGGTTTATTCTCACCAGAGGACTCAATGTTCCGCAGTGGAGACCAGAGTTTAAAGGGGTGATCATATCGTACCTCATCATAACGCAAGTCGTTAAATTTTTACTTGCAGGTAGGGATGGTTTCCACTTGCTGGACCGATGGGAGGCCTTTGTTGATTGGTCAATTTGATTTTGAAGAATTACGACGGGATATACTTTTCAAAGGGAAACAGTTCTAAGGTGAAGAAGTTGCTCGTGGTCATAATTATGGACTGCGGGAGGGAGCACTAAGGAACACCTCATCCCAGCTGTGAGGACCACCGCCAGAAGGGACAGACTTACTTTTCTAATATTTCGCAGGAGAGAAGAAAGGAAGAGACTTCCTAGATCGAACAATTGGCCTGATGTGACCTTTCTTTTGCAGTAGGTAACTGCTTACTCCCAGAAATTTGTAAACACTCCTCCATGGAGTGACCTGTTTTTTTCACAGTAGTTACACCATAAAACCTTCTCCAGTTCATCAGGGCTTAGGACGAGAATTCGAATTATGGTCAGGACGAACTGTACTATCATGGTTCTTGTAACTATTGGTGGAGTCACGATAGTATCGACTACCATTATTTCGTTCTTGCGGACTACTTTTCTTCTTAGGAGCCGGCCGATGATTATTGTTGGATTTAGGTTTTCGTTGTTCGACGTTTTGATGTAAAACCTCAGTCCATCCGGGTAGTGCAGTATTTATCCGGATAACGGATTCCAAAGATTCGTCTAGGTTCACTTTCATCGCGGTCTTTTGGGCATAAGTCGATTTGTCGATCTCAAGTGGATTAGTTTGGGAAATGGAATTCGGGAAAGCGATATTCTCGCTATCTAAGGAGTCCGCAAAATTCACTATATTTTCCCAGGAAGTCACTTATACCCGTTCAACCCATTCATATGGAATATATTGACGGACGAATGTTTCAATATATGGAGGTACTACAGAGGAAAGCTATTCTAAGGGAATCATGATCTCTTATATCGTATCCAGATATGCCTGACTAGCTAGGCGCTCTAACCGAAGTGCATACATTTTGATGCTCTCATTAGGGTATCGGTGAGCGGCATGATACTTCTGTATTCTGTATTCTTTTTTCTTTCGTTCCTCATCACGATACCAACACACAAGATTATCCCATACAGAGAAGTATTCACGGTTGTCTTTGATGATCTCTCGGTATATATTCAAAAATTTGCCTTCTAGCTGTCGGCCAAGCAGTCGTAACCATTGGTGATGGGCATTAGGGTAGTGTAAACTACAATAAGCCTCAAAATCAGCCAGGTAGACTAAGAGATCTTGTTCCGATTCATATTTAAACTTTCCAGGATCCACGACCTTAAGCTTCTGAGAGTTCTTGAGTAACTGAGTAAGAAGCACAATGCTTCCTCCAGCATGTCAAGTCTCTTTTTCATGTGTGGTCCTGAATACATTGAAGGTTCATCGTCGTCAGGAATACGACGCATAGGCAGTCGTTGGGAATATCCTTGTGGAATATAACCAGAATGCGACTGAGAATCAGTCGAAAACATCTGGTGCTCCGGATATGGATTTAAGGGAATTTGTTCTCGTTGAGGCTGCAGTAATTTATTATACTTTCCAGAAAAGTCAGCCTCTCCTCTATTGATAGGGGATAGAGAATCTCTATTGTCTCTGCCCATATCGGGAGTTCTAAAGAGAGAATTAGGTTGGGTGAAGTAATTTACTGGGGGTATAGAATCATGACGAAGATTGGGATTAGGAAGAAGTTGAGATTTAGGAAGAAAATTATGAGTAGGCACAAGATTAGGATTAGGAATAAGATTAGGATTAGGAATAAGATTAGGATTAGGAATAAGGTTAGGATTAGGAATAAGATTAGGATTAGAAAGAATTTGATTTCTAGGATTTTCTACATAACTGGGTGGATTATGTAGAAAAGGTATTGATCGTGGTTGAGATTGGGAAACTAAGGAAGGTTTATACTCACGATCATAGAAAGAAGTGTAATTTTTAAGCATATGCACATAATGCGAATCGAATTTAGGGGAATTACCTTGACCTTGATTCATGGAACGTTCGTGTTCAACCTACCACTGTATCGTTACTTGAGCCAATTGCCTTTCACTTTAACACCTGTTTTATGGAGTTTATTAATAAAGTACTCATTTCTCAGCCTCAGTGAGAAAAGTTTGTTTCAGCGTTGGAGCTAAAGAAAAGTCAGAGGGATGTCAGAGTTGGCCAACTTCATACCCTGTCTTTATTTTTCCACATCATGTCTACATTCATGTTTCCGGACATATTTTTATTACGATTCATCCGGAGACGTTGTTTCTACATGTGATCTAATGCACAAGCTGCAGAGAGCGGAATCAAAGTCCAAGCTTCTTTGGCTATTCGTATTTATGCTCGTATCAAGTCTTTGGTTTGAGGTTTTTCTGACATTGTCTTTTGTAAGTTTCAAAGAAGAATTTCAAAAGTATTGGAGGGTTATTACTAACTAACTCTCGATCTGATATAAGTACAAAACAAAAGAAGATTTTTCTTTGAAAAGAACTGAAGAGAATCGATGATTTTTCAAAAATAAATATGATGATGTGAGCGAGAGTCACAATCCTAGTGCACGCAAGCGCAGGAACTCAAACAGAGTCCCTGTTCGGGCGCCACTTAATTTATTTATGTGGCGGAGAGGAAGTACGCTGGGATCAACAAGTGTACCCGACGGTGAGGTACCTCTCTCCGCTCTTTCTTGTAGATAAGTTCGAAGAATTTTAAGATTACGAATGTCGATTTATAGATGATTACGTCAATGTTAGGTTTGTGATGTTCAAAGATAGTGGTTTGAATGTCTAGTCAGTACAGCAACCACCTGACACCATCAGGGGTAATACGGAGCAGATTAGATTTTCTCCGTAACGGAGGAAGTTAGTCTTCAGGACTCCGTAGGCCTGCTGACTTGAATGACTATTCGAGGAGGATTGCGACGGTTGATAACATATAAAAATGTTGATACTAAGCTAAGATTTTACCCAAAGAAAGATGTAGAACTATTTAACTAGTTTCCCGGAGCTTTCTCGAAGGTTAACCCGATAGAGGTCTCGAAGATTAAGAATAATAATATCAATAAAGCATCAATATGAAGGATAGTGACACTCCATAGAAAAGTTTTATCTTTAATAAAATCGCTCAGAATATATGGTGGGATGTTTGTGTTATAAAAAGTTAATAGCTAACACAAATCCAACCCCAACAATATTAATCAAAGAATTGGTTGAATAAAATCAGTTAATACACGTTGGAGTAAAAGTTAAAGGTTCCAATGTGTAAAATATGTACACGAGCACAGACAGCTCTAGGATCAGATACGAGAGTGGAAACCGAACGCTTCCAAATATTGCTCATGCATAAAATCAAGGGAATAAGAAATCCAGACTCAACAATTGTGAATAGATGATGACTTAACTGAATTTGACTGGGGGAATGGTTCCAAGTTGACAAGTAGGATTTAGGATGATCACTACTGTGATAGGATACGATGAAGGGAAAAGACTCAGGATGAATCCCGACGCAACAATTGGCACGAGGCAAGATTCAGGAAGAATCAAAACCTCGAAACAACTCCACGAAGAAAGACTCAGGATGAATCTCAGCCTTATAATCGCACCAAGAAGAAGGATTCAGGAGGAATCCCAAGATCTGAATGTCTAGAATGATTCAAGTATGAATCCCAAGAACGTAACGTAGTCCAGAATTAAAAGATGATGGATTCAAGTATGAATCCCAAGAACGGAACCCAGTCAAGTATAAACAGTTATTGGTCTTTATACCATAATTTATATTTGTACATTTGACAGTTAAATGAAGTCACATATATCTATTCTATTAAGAAACATACCCTGATATATCAAAGAGGGGTTTCTTAATTGGGGACTAATGATGTCAACGGCCTTCCAGCAAGCAACAAGATAGTAAACTGTAATAAGAGTCAAGTTTACTATCTTAATATCAATACAATATCCTTATTAAAATTATAATCATAAGCTTAAATAAGGTGGTAAATGATATCACTAACCTTGAACCCAGCTAATAGGCTTTACAATCTCGTCAAGGTGTGATATTTGAGCACTATTCCGGATATAACCTCTGTGCTTCTGGCTATGCTTTTATTAGTTTTTTTACTTTTTAAAATATACAATTATTATCATAGCAAGAGATACTAAAAGAAAAGAAATACTGGTATAGTATCTATAAATGGTACAAGGGTTTTCTATAATTGAATTGATAAGATGAATAAGATTGTATTATCACAGGCTGGATCAAAAATGGTTACAAAATTCCAGACTGTATTATAAAAACATTTTCGAGAATAAACAACACCAGAATAAGATAGCGAATTGCCAATTGACACCATGGATGCACGATCAATATCTCCCTTATACATGCATGGGAGGGAATTCAAATAACAGCTTCACATATAATATTCTTGTATTATATTTTGGCCAATTTAGTTAACTTGAAATTCAAATGATAAATATATTAGAGGTAAAAATATAATAAAGGTAAGCAAAGAAAACCATGGTATTCTGCAAATATTTTTGAAATAAGAATTGAGGATCAGGTAGAAGAATTCTATTGCATCTTTGAGATGCAAAAGACTCGTGGTCAAGAATAGATTTGTTTTTGACTTTCTCTCAAATATTAGTATATAATATACAAACAAGCAAAATAGACTGATTGTTGTAGACCTCAGTTTTAGAAGAAATGACTTTCGTAGAAGATTAATCTTAATGTCATTAAGTATAAATGAAAATGTATGGGTCTTAAGATATAGTGCAAGTGCAAAATTTGATTATCTAACGAGATTTTTCTATTAAATAATATATCGATGATTTTTTCTTACTTCCAATGACTTATATAATACTATGAAACTTAACTAACTTGTCTCAAATATTTGGTGTTAATCCTTAACTAATAATAATTGCAACCAGGTACCCTGTTCAGACGACGCTTAAAATGTCAGCAATTTATAACTAGATCCCAAATTCTGTCAGTGCGAACTGAAATGGAAGTAAATCCATAGAGATAGCTAGGAAGTTTATCGATTCGTTTTC
>JABUQX010108326.1:10000-13902 GCA_015478945.1 Trachelipus rathkii | reverse complement strand
TCAATACATTGCCTCGTCACATCACCTCAACAGGACATTGGATTTCCGTTTATAGAGCAAAAAACGATGCTGTTCACATAATTGATTCTTTGAACTTAAAATTTATTTTGAATAATCATTATATCACCTTATTTTTAAAAATATAATAATGTAAGTTGTGTAAAAACTATGTCTTACCCTGTTCAACCCTTATATTCTAATTTGTGTGGATCTATTATTTTATTTCCAATATATGGTTTTAAATAATGTATGTTTTAATAAACTTGTAAATATATTTGATGCTAAAAAATTTGAATGTCAATGATTTTATAGTTTTCTGAATATTTAATAAATGCTTTAAAATGGAAAAACGCGATTTTACTACACTTAAAACTCGTATATTATAAAAAAAGTTTGAAAATAAAATTTCGTAAATTGTGATTAAAATAAAAATGTTATATACGGACACTGCCGTGTGTTTTCTTACATTACAATTTTTTAAAATAATAACAAAATAAAAAGAGAAATAAAATTAAAATAAAATAAATAAAAAGCAGTAAAACTGCATGAGTTAAAGCAGTAAAAACATATGATTTAAACAGTAAAGAGCAGTAAAACATATTGAGTTAAAGCAGAGAAAGATAGGAGTTAAAGCAGTAAAACAGAGAGTTAAAGCAGTAAAACAGTAAAACAAAAGCATACTAATCCCCTAGGTGTTAGGTAATAACACCTCTATTGATTTACTGATTTACTGCTTTAAGGTATGTAATGTTAATAAATATATGAGTTAAAGCAGTAAAACATATGAGTTAAAGCAGTAAAACATGAGTTAAAGCACAGTAAAGCAGTAAAAAAAAGGCATACTAAGCCCTTTGGGCTCAGTTAAACCACCTCTAGTTGGATTTCTGATTTACTGCTTTAAGTATGTAATGTTAATAAATATATGAGTTTAAAGCAGTAAAAACATCATGAGTTAGAACAGTAAAAATGAGTTAAATCAGGAAAAACAAGTAAAAACAAAAGCATACTAATCCCTTGGTGTTAGGTACACTCTATTGATTTACTGATTTACTGTTTAAGGGTATGTAATTAGGTATGTAAAGTATATGTTTTAATAAAATTTCGTACAATTGTAGTAAAAATAATGACTTCATAGTATATTTGAAAAGAAATTCTTTGAATAGTTTACATTGATAATCAATTTTTGTTCGCCGGTTAATATTGCGTCTACGGACGCGCGCGCGGCGGCGGTTACGCGGAAATATTGCGCCTGCGGGCGCACGCGGCGGGCGGGTACGCGGTAATATTGCGCCTGCGGGCGCACGCGGCGGTTTCGCGGCGGGGCTCACCTGCGGTCGCGGACTCAGAAACGTTTGCGTTCACTGTCTCAAATGTGTAACTCTTTAGATGTATATTCTGCGTGCTATAAGTGTTAGAAAAAGAATAACTCATAGTAGGAAGCATCTAGCAGCTTGTAATATACATGAATCGAATCCATTTACCTTATAACATAGGGGTAGAAAACCCCCCCCCCCCCCAAAAACCCCCCATTATTTTTTTAAAGGGCTATTCTAGGCTCAGGGGAGGCTAGAAAAAGGCTTGAAAAAAGTGGCACTCAGTTGGCACTATGTGGCACTCACTTGGCACTATGTGGCACTCACTTGGCACTCATTGGCACTCACTTGGCACTCATTGGCACTCATTGGCACTCACTTGGCACTCACCTGGCACTCATCTAATACTCATAGAACACTAATAGAACATCACTAGATACTTCTTACGGTGATTGGGAACCATCAAAGTTGAACCGTCAAAGCTGAACCATCAATAATGCTGAGTCATCAAAGATGGCATCATCAAAGTTGAGGCATCAATGCTGCGGCCATCAATGCTGAGGCCATCAACAAGGTGAGGCATTGAAAGCTGGGGCATAAAGTTTGAGGCAGCCAAGTTGAGGCATCAAGCTGAGGCATCAAAAATATCGGTGTGTAGGTGTAGTTGTAGTGTAGGTGTAGGCTAGGCTGAATGCTGGGTGGAGTCTAGGTGGTTAGGTGTTAGGCTGGTGAAGCTTAGGTGTAGCCTGTGTAGGCATGGTGTAGGCATGTGGGGCTGTGTAGGCTATTGGAGCTGGAGTTAGGTAGGGTGTGTGTGTTGTGAAATGTGTTGTGTGTGTGTGTGTGTGTGTGGATGTGACGCGTGTATTTGTTGTGTGTAAAGTAAATCTTGTGTGTGCAATTAAAATCGTGTGGTGTGTGTGGGTAACGTAAACTGTTGTCAGAGTATAAGTAAATCTTGGTGTAATAATCTGTGTTGTAAGTAAAGTAACATTGTTCGTGTAAGTAAATCTGGTGTGTGAGTTGTAAGTAAATCCTGTTGTTGTAAGTAAAATCTGTGATAATATATATATATTATATATTAATATATATATATATATATATAATATAATAATATATATATATATATATATATATTAGATATATATATATATATATATAATATAATATATATATATATATATAATAGATAGTAGCCATGGGGTGGTGTGTGTGTGTGTGCGCGCGCGCCCCGTGTGTGTAGATGTGACCGAAATATCAAGGTCAAAAACATCAAAAAATAGGCATTAAGCCCCTAAAGGTGGCCAAAAATCAGGGTTGGGCCAAAAATTGACCAATGGAAGACCAAAAGGGTTGGTCAAAAAATTAGGGTGGGACACGTACAACGGTTGCTTACGCAACCGTTTGGCGCAACTCTTCTTCGAAGGGTGCAAAAAATTAGGTTGCCGAAAAAATTAGAGTGGTTGCCTTCTATTATGGTTGCTGCGCCTTCGGGCGGATTTTTAACCCTGGAATGGATAAGGGTTGGCCGAAAAATTTGGTTCTCAAAAAATTTGGGTGGGACAATGAAGGTAGCTGAGTAAAAAATTGGGCTCAAAAATGCCTCAGGTAGGTTCCTGGACGGGTAGTCAAAAAAGCAAGGAGCCAGGTAAAAAATCGCGTTGGTCAAAAAGGGGGCGGAGCTACGTTCTCCTACTACTTTTATAGTTAGTATTATATATTATGATCATTATATTCTTATTATTATTATATTATTAATTATTATTATATTATTATTTATATTATATATATTATTATTAATATTATTATTATATTATTATTATTATTATTATATATTATTGTTATTATTATATTATTATTATTATCGCTATTATTATTATTATATATTATTATTATTATTATTAGTTATTATTATTTATATTATATTATTAGTAATTATTATTATTATTATTATATATTATTTATTATATTATTATTTATTATATTAGATTATATTATTAATAATGTTATATTATTGTATATTATTATTATTATTATTATATTATTATATTATATTATTATGATTATTATTATTTATTATTATATTATTATTATTATTTTTATATTATGTATTATTAGTATTATTATTATTTTTTAAAATTTTAATATTTTTTTTTAATTATTATTATTATTATATGATTTTAATTATTATTATTAGTATTATTATTATTATAATTATAAATATTTATTATTATTATTATTATTATTATTTATTATGATATTATATTATTATTATTATTATTATGTATTATTATTGTTATAATTTTATATTACTATTATTATTATATTATTATTATTATTATTATTATTATTATTATATTATTATATATTAATATTATTTTATTATGGTATTGTTATGTTATTATTATTATATTAATTATTATTATTATATTATTATCATTATATATTATTATTCATTATTATTATATTATTATTATTATTATATTTTATATTATATTATTATTATTATTATTATTAGTATTATTATTATTATTATTTATTATTTTTATTATTATTATTATATATTATTTATTATTATTATTATTTATA
>JABUQX010108325.1:2500-21135 GCA_015478945.1 Trachelipus rathkii | reverse complement strand
GAGAGAGGAGAGAGAGAGAGAGAGAGAGGAGAGAGAGAGAGAGAGAGAGAGAGAGGAGACGAGAGAGAGAGAGAAGAGAGAGAGTGAGGAGAGAGAGAGAGAAGAGAGAGAGAGAGAGAGAGAGAGAGAGAGCAGAGATTTGGCTCACCCTACTGCACTAAAATCACCTAGCTTGGCCTCTCTCCAAACTTGCTATGTGAGGCGCATGCCCGCTAGGGTTAGATAAGTAAATACCGATCTATGTGACCTCTATTTACTATATTGCTTGATAAAATATTTTTAAAAAGTTTCTAAGTTCTAACATTTTTCGGTTGTTCACTTCTGCCGCTACTCTATTACCCAGGCTTAATTGCCTCTCTCCAAAAACTGCTATGTTATGAGGCGCATGCCCGCTGGGTAGATATAGTAAATACCGAGCTAGCACCTCTATTACTATATTGTTGCTAAAAGTATTTAAAAGTGGTTCGAATTCTACATTTTTGGCTCGTTTTCCACCTCTGCGCTGCCTATTACCCAGCTTCCCTAGCCTAAGCCTACAGTCTTAGATCGGCTATCATCGCTTTTTTTGCCTTGCCGCCTTAAATACTATTTTAAATTCTACTCTGCCTTGTTCCTTACCTTGGTTTGGTTTCATAAATTTTTGTTTGGAATAGATTGCTAGCATTCACTGGTTAATTTGCTTAGTTTTTTTTTTTTTTTTAAATAGCTATTTTCATTTACGCGCAGCCAGATGTTCACGATATCTTCAAAAAGGAAAAAATGCTAGCGTGTGGGTGGAGCCTATTTCGGAGAATAATCGGATGCCTTAGTTGGAGTTTTTAGGGCGTAATCTCTTAATTTTTATTTCTGGCATGATATGTTATATACTTAGAGTGGATCCACACTATATACCCCCCTGCAGACGTCCGGAGGTCGCTCAAAAATAGGCAGTTTGAGACGATCGATCGTATAACGTTTCGGTACGAGTAGGAAGCTGTAACTTTGAAGAATTCTCCTTCGAAAGTAAAAAACGGGAAGGTGCCCGTCGTACTTGGGTTGGCAGGGGAGAACGTGCGGAGTCATGCCGACTAGAAATGGGTACAGAAGAGAGATCTTTCGGAATGTAAGAGTGCACCTTTTGCTGGCGGGTCGGGTAGGTCTCCATGAGAGGGTGCATCGTTTCAAGCGAGTGAGATACAGGTTGGGGTCTGCAGTAGCAAGCGTGAAAGATTGAGAAAAGAACTCGCCAGGCAGGCGAAGTGTAGAGCCATAAACAAGTTCTGCAGCTGAACACTGAAGATCCTCCTTAACGGCCGTGCGTATACCCAGCATAACCAAAGGAAGAGCCTCAGTCCAGTGTTCTGGTTGTGGATGTGCCATGAGAGAGGCTTTAAGCTGACGGTGGAACCTCTCACAAATCCCGTTCGAGATAGGATGGAAGCTGGTTGTATGGATCTTCTCAGAACCCAGCAAGCGCATCAAATCTTTCCAGAGGAAGGATTCGAAAACGCGACCTTGATCCGTCGTGACCGAGAGAGGAATTCCGAACCGAGAGATCCAATGAAACAAGAAGGCCTTAGCTATAGATTCGGCAGTGACAACAGAGAGAGGGATAGCTTCAGTCCAACGAGTGAACCGATCGATACAGGTGAGGATATATCGCATGCCATGAGAAGGTGGAAGAGGTCCAACAATGTCGATGTGAACTCTTTCAAAACGTTGGCCAGGGGGCAAGAAGGTGCCCGAGGGAGCTTTAGTGTGGCTTTGCCGCCAACATAGAGCTTGACAAGCCTTGCAGGCGCGGACCCCAATCGCTACATCGCGTTAACTTTAGGACCACACAAAAACGCAGCTGTGACAGTTGCGGAAGCCTGACGAGGGTGTGAAAGCGAATGGAGATTGCAGAAGACTGCCTTGCGAAGAGAATTTGAACGGATTAAGGCGAGGGTGTGGCCTGTTGAAGTGTCGCACAAGAGTCTCTTTTCTATGCCCGGAAGATTGAGCCACTGCAGGTAGAGAAGAGCCCTGCTTGAAGATCGATATTGTCTTTGCCTCCTGGCACGCGGCCCATGCTGCGTAATTAATGGTCAGGAATGGGGAAAGAGCGTTAATTTCAATCCGAGAAAGAGCATCCGCGGTGAAATTATCCACTCCGGAGATGTGACGTATGTCTGTCGTAAACTGGGAAACGAATTCAAGATGACGAGCTTCACGGGGAGAGTGACGTTCATGCCGTGAAGCCATTGCGAAAGTGATCGCTTTGTGGTCGGTCAGGATGTGGAACTCCCGTCCTTCCAAAAGGTACCGAAAATGGCGAACAGCAAGATACATAGCAAGCAATTCCCGTCCAAAAGCACTATACCTTGTTTCGGCGGGTTGGAGCTTGCGTGAAAAGAAGGCAAGTGGGCACCATTTCGCCCTTTTGAAACTGCTGAAGCACCGCACCAACAGCAAATCGGAAGCATCTACCTGCACTCTCGCTGGTGCGGTATTGGGGGTGAACTAAAAAAGAGTGGCGGAAGCGAGGGCTTCTTTGGAAACCTCAAAAAAAGCAGACTCTGCTGCCGGAGACCAAGATCGACTTTGTGGTGCTCCTCGCTGTTTAGGACGAATGAGTGCGGTAAGCGGGCCTAGGAGGGCTGCCGCTGATTTCAGAAATCTGTGGTAAAAGTTGATCATTCCCAGATATTGACGAAGTTGCTTTTGATTTTGGGGAAGAGGAAAGGCTCGGATAGCGCGACACGGTCTACAAGAGGGCAAATACCCTCAGCCAAGACTGTGTGACCTAGGAAAGTAAGAGAAGACGGCGCCGAATACGCACTTGGTAGGATTGAGACGAATTCCCGCATCATCCAACCTACCGAAAACGGCACGTAGGTGATCCATATGTTCTTCAGGAGAGGAGGAAGCGACTAAAAGATCATCTAAATATGCCCAAGCAAAAGGAAAGCCACGGAGGATAGAATCGATGAACCTCTGGAAGGACTGGGCTGCATTTTTCAAACCGAAATGGCATTCTTGTATACTCAAAGAGGCCAAAGGGGGTGATTACAGCCGTCTTGGGAACGTCCTCCGGAGCCACGGGTATCTGATGGTAGGCTCGAATTAAGTCCAAAGAAGAAAAAATGGTGTTGCCAGACAGGTGGGAAGTGAAACTTTGTATATGCGGCACAGGGTACCTATCCGGTGTTGTGGCAGAATTCAAAGCCCTAAAATCACCACAGGGTCTCCAATCACCCGTGGTGCCCTTAGGGACCATGTGTAGCGGAGAAGACCAACAACTCTTGGAAGGGCGCACAATGCCAAGTTGCAACATGTGATCAAACTCGGCCTTGGCGGCTTTGAGTTTATCAGGAGGAAGGCGGCAAGCTCGAGCAAAGGTGGGTGGGCCAGTGGTCTCTATATGATGTTCCACAGAATGCTTAGGAGGGGTATCTGAAGAGCAAGGATGCAATAAAGAAGGAAATTCCTTTCCCAGGGGATAGAAAGGAAGGAGAACTACCGAAGATCCGGAGCGATAGCGAAAATGCCCCTTAGCCTCGGAGAACCTAGGGAACGTGAGAGTAAAGAAAAAGTATCACCGTCAACCAGACGTCGATTACGAAGGTCAACCATAAGATTGAAATGGGACAAAAAGTCAGCGCGAGGATGGGCTGTGTCCACTTCACAGCGGACGAGAAAAACCCACGGAACGTGGCGGCCGGAAGAAGATCCAAGTACATAACGCTCCATATACCGGGGAATGGAAGAGCCATTAGCAGCGAAAATTTGACGGCCTGAAAGAGGATAGCTGGGCGTGAGGAAGGGGTTGTGGGGTTAAAATCGAAAGACGCGCTAGCAGCCGGAATCGATGCAAAAAAAGGCAAGTTTAGTGACTGATCGTAGATACGAAGAACATTCTGTGTAGTAGGAGGAGAAGGAGAAAAGAGCCAGCATCTCCCGTCGCTCTTACGACGGGATGGCTGTCGAGTTTCCTGATGGAGTGAGCAGGTGGGATCGCACTTATTCGCGTCCATACCGAAGGTATGGTGATAAGTAACAGTACCCATGTGGATACTGGCGCTGGCGGGAGGAAGAAGCAGAAGGTGGAACGAGGACCGCGAGAAGGACGAAAGTTGGAAAGGAGTGCGATCACGAGAGCGAAAAGTTTATTTTAATACTAGCCGAAGTGGGAGAGAAGAGGCAGATTTTATCTCACCGATGGCCCGTTTCAAAAAAAAACCGGACATTCCAGGCCTCGAGAGATGCCAGAAGAATTTTGTTACTGCGAAAAATCTGAGGGGGGAAGGTTTGGGGTGGCTGGGGAATAAGGAGTGAGCTGGAAGGCGGCAAGAAGGGCGGTTGAGGGGAGAAGGGGAATGTGATTGGGCGTGAGGCGAGCGTTATGCGGGGGAGGGGAACAGTGGAAGACCGGTGGTTAGAGTTACTGTGGAAGTGTTGGGCGTAAGGCGCAGCTGTTTGCGGGGAAGGGAGAGCGGTAGCGGTGGCAGGTGTGGGAGAGACTGCGAAAACGTTGGAAGTAGAGGTTATAGGTGGGCGCACAACCCGGTCCGCTGTGGCAGCAAACTCAGGGAGAGTTTGCGCCGGATTCAACGACTGCAGGACACTGTGATGCTCAGCGGGTATCTTCTGGAGGAAGAGTGTACGAATAATTTGCACCTCTCGCGGAGAAGGTGTACCCCCCAACAAACCCAGCATTCTCGTCATCAACTCTGATGGTTTTTGATCACCCAGGGCAACGCCTCTAAGCAGCGTCTCTACCCGTTCCTCTCTGGTGGGGGCCAATCGGTCGGTAATGAGCGTCTGGAGAGCGGCGTACGGACGGGGTGGTAGAGGTCCTAGTTTCTGCTAAACCGTCCCTAATTTTGGCCAGACAAGACTCTGGGAGAGCATTCACCACTCTCGCATATCTCTCCTTCTCGTCTTCTATGGACAGGAGCACTGACTCTGCGAGTTCAAACCAAAGGTCAGGATCGTTAACAAAGAAAGGTTGGAGATGGATAGATCGCGCGGACATGGTGAAAGGCGGAGAATTAGGTAGAGCGAGGGAGAGAAAGGAAGGGAAGGAAGATGGGGAACAAGCGGGGGCGCTAATAGCGGATCGCGGGGTGAAAAGGCAAAGAAATTACACCTTAGGGCTAGACCCAGAATAAAAACGAGATTGCTGCGATATGAAATTGCCCAAAATACTAAAAAAACTTTTTTTATTTATTATATTATTATGCTTATTTGAGTGAGTGTACAAGGATTTCCTCCGCACACAAGAGTGTGGCTATACTGTATGAGGAATCCCACGCCAAGGGTGAGAAGAATAAATAATAATAATAATAATTAATAATAATATAATAATAATAATAATAATAATAATAATAATAATAATAATAATAATAATAATAATAATAATAATAATAATAATAATAATAATAATAATAATAATAAAATTGATAAGAACAATAAAAAAATAATAATACCAGAATGTAGTACAAATTAAGTGTTCTGTATGAAATACAGAACTGTACCAAGGTAGGGGTCCAACGGCGTTAGTTTGATACTTTGCTGACGGAGCTGGCTCTTGATGGCTGCAGCTGGACTCGTGAAGGCTGTTAAGAAGATAGAAAAAGGCACAAACACAATGAGTGGGTAAATCTACCCGTTAAAAAAACAATACTAACAAACGGTACAAAAGTGATTGGGTTCGTTTGTAATAGTTTTTCCTGGCCTTGTTGTGGGTGTTCTGATTCCAGCCTGGGAATCAAATCTTCACTCTTCGGGGTCACTATCTGAAGCTGAGTGCTTAACCGGCTTCTTTAAGTTGATTGAGAAATGTATTTTCTTTACAAGTTTATTTTCTACAGCTAATTCACAAGTTAGGGTTGGACCCCTGTCCTAAAAAAAAAACAAAAACAAACAAGGCATTAGGACAGGGTAATCCTAAGTTATTAACTATTCTACATATGAATCATATTCTGCAAGAAGAATTCCTACAGAATATGAAACTTATGCGAATAGTAGATACAAATGATTATTAGTTTGGGAGGAGCTGTTTTTGTATATGCATACACAGGCAGGAAAAAGATCCTCCCTGATATAATTGCATGAAGCAGCATTTACAGTTGATATGCGTCTCACACAGACCACCTATAACATATATTAAAAATTGCACCTATGTTGTTGTAAGCTGCTTTGACTAGAGAAGAGAGAGGAGAGGAGGGGAAGAGGAGAGAAGGAGAGAGAGAGGAGAGAGAGAGAGAGAGAGAGAGAGAGAGAAGAGAGAGAGAGAGAGAGAGAGGAGAGGAGATGAGAGAGGAGAGAGAGAGAGAGACAAGAGAGAGAGAGAGAGAGAGAGAGACGCAGAGAGAGAGAGAGAGAGAAGAGAGAGAGAGAGAGTGAGAGAGAGAGAGAGAGAGAGAGAGAGAGAGAGAGAGAGAGAGAGAGAGAGAGAATCGAGAGAAGAGAGAGAGTTGGAAAAAGAGAGAGAGAGAGAAAATTTTTCGATTGTTCACTTCTGCGCTACTATTACCCAGCTTAATTGGTCTCTCTCCAAACTGCTATGTGAGGCGCATGCCCGCTAGGGTTAGATATAGTAAATACCGATCTATGCGACCTCTATTTACTATATTGTTGCTAAAATATATTTAAAAGTTTCTAATTCTAACATTTTTCGGTTGTTCACTTCTGCGCTACTATTACCCAGCTTAATTGGCCTCTCTCCAAACTGCTATGTGAGGCGCATGCCCGCTAGGGTTAGATATAGTAAACGATCTATGCGACCTCTTATTTACTATATTGTTGCTAAAATATATTTAAAAGTTTCTAATTCTAACATTTTTGGGCTGTTCACCTCTGCGCTCCTATTACCCAGCTTCCCTAGCCTAAGCCTACAGTCTTAGATCGGCTATCATCGCTTTACTTTTGCCTTGCCGCCTTAATACTATTTTAAATTCTACTCTGCCTTGTTCCTTACCTTGGTTTGGTTTCATAAATTTTGTTTGGAATAGATTGCTAGCATTCACTGGTTAATTGCTTAGTTTTTTTTTTTTTAAATGCTGATTTCATTTACGCGCAGCCAGATGTTCACGATATCTTCAAAAAGGAAAAATGCTAGCGTGTGGGTGGAGCCTATTTCGGAGAATAATCGGATGCCTTAGTTGGAGTTTTTAGGGCGTAATCTCTTAATTTTTTATTTCTGGCATGATATGTTATATACTTAGAGTGGATCCACACTATAATATATATATATATATATATATATATATATATATATATATATAATATATATATATATATAATATATATAATATATATATTATATATATATATATATATATATATATATATATATATATACTAATTAATATATATATATATTATATATATATGATATAGTTTAAATCATCCACCTTCTTTTCCCAAGACTAGGGGTAAGGTTTTCTTTTTCTTTTTTCTTTTTTTTTTTTTTTTACATATTTCCCCCACCCACGGGCCCGGGCCCTTTCAAGAGGGGCAGGAATAAAATACAGGAAAACCCACCCAAGCCCAAGCCTAACGCAAATTTCTTAGGTGAGCGCAGACGTGGGTTTTAAAAGAGAGGAGATTAAATACAGTTGAAAAAACAGAAGATGACAAGAAGTTCCACAGAACAGAAGTGACTGGAAAGAAGGAGGCACCACAACGAATGAGTCTGGAATTTTCAATGCTCACGCAAAATTCATGCGAGAGCATGGCACCCTTGTATTACGAGGGCGACCAATGAGGTGGATGCGAGCGGCCAAATCCCCTGAGCATCTACCGTTGAAACTACCTATAAAGAAAAGAGACAGTGCGCCAACGTCACTTCGCAGAGATAGAGGGTCAAGAGAGTTTGAAGGTAGGGGACAGTTTGTTAGTCTCTTAGCTTTAGACTCAACTTTACCCAATAGAAGGGTGGAGCCGGAGCCCCCCCCCAGATGTGAGAACAGTACTCCAAACAAGGGCGAATAAAGTCTTTATATAACTGGATAGCTGTTCAAAAGAAAAAATTCCCGCAACCTGAATAGAATCTCCAGCCTCATTGAGATCAACTTAGCAATCGTTGTGATATGAGGTTTCCAAGACAATTTTGTTTATGTTTTAAGACCAAGAATGTTTATATTGTCAACAGGTGAGACGTTAGAACCGTCGAAGGAAATAAGAAAGTTGGGAGGTGTTTTTGAGAGGGAGATGTAAAGAAGTTGAGTTTTCAAAGAGTTGAATTTCACAAGGTTGCGGCGGTCCCACCGGGAAATCCCGTCCAGGTACGTAACATGCACCTGAAACAGAAAAGTAGTAGAAGTTTATGACGCAAGTCGGAAAGAAAGCCCAGCCTTACCATCCCCTATATACCTTTTAGTGAGAACTCGTAGCAGTCTGAAAATTCACTTTAAAGCTTCACGGGACCGCGACGGACCCTCACTTGACATCTCGTCAAATGTGGGGTTCATTCCCTGTTGGCCCAGGTGGCCCACAACCATACACCCACACTAAACCCCGCCATTCACTCCTATTATACACCTTTCTTCTCGCCTCTGCCAAACTCGCATTCATCTCCTCCAGGTATTCCTTTGCTGAATCAATCCACTTTTTCTTCAGTCTCCCAGCCGTTCGATTCCCAGCACACTCCCCACTATACGTCCGCTTAACCAACCGACTATCATCCATTCTTTCCACATGACCAAACCATCTCAACGTACTTTCATTTATTCTCTCATTTATCCCTTTCTTCACACCACACAACTCTCTAATACGTTCATTCCTCATTTTATCAATTCTTCTCACACCTAACACACCCCTAAGATTGTCCACTGAACACATTGTACTTTAGATCGTATACCTCTTATTCCATACCATAGTCATCACTACTATACATTACATTTAGGCAACAACATACCTCATGTAAGACACGTAGATCATTCAAGACTTAGTCCCCTTACATCCACCAAAGATTAATTCACCAGCAACCTTCTGCCATTCACAACTTTTCGACTACACTCTGCATCATCCCGTTCTTTTCATCCAACATATATCCTAAATATTTAAAAACTCAGACACTGTTTCGGCTGCTCACCATCTAACCTTAGCATCACACAGAGGGACTTCCTCACTCACAACCATAACCTTACTTTTATCTACGTTTACTTTCAAACCCCTCCTTTTACACACCCTGCCAAATCTCTCTACCAATCCTTTCAATACTCTCTTCAGATTTGCCTACAAAACCACATGCATCCGTCAAATAGGTGGTAGGCAACCCTCCACTCTTAAATTCTCCATCATTCTAACACCATTCCTGCCACCCCAACTTTAATTCTTTCATAACACAATCCATATACAAATTGAATAACCAAGGAGCATAACACATCCCTGCCTCACTCTGCTATTTAATATTAACCAATCACTTCGACTCCATTTATTCTGACACAAGGCTTCACTATCGTCATAATACTTTGATTCCATTCAGAAAGCCTACCACTAACACCATATTCACTAACACCTGCCATAGGCTTCCCTATTAATCCTATCATACGCCCGTTGCAAATCCATAAACCAAAATTTTTATATTCTTCTCTTTCATTTTCTCAATCATTGTGTTTCACTGCTAAAATTGACACACCATCGCTTACCACTCCTAAATGCCACCTTGATCTTCAACAATCAGTCCTTCATGTCACTCGCCGCACTTTTCACAAAATACCAGCATATATCTTCCCTTACAACACACTCAATAAACGAATTCCCTATAATTCCTACAGTCCCCTTATCTCCTTTTTTACCGTATATAAACGGTACTATTTTACTTGCTCTCCCCCAATCCTCGGGAACTATGCCCTCCATAAACGCTTTTTTACACAACTTCCAAATCCAAATCAATCACCGTATCGCCTCCGTTCTTTTGACATTTCACCAGGAATTTAAACTATAGCCTCTGGAAATGAAATTTCTTCCCCTCCCCTTTCCCTACCAGACTAATTATATATATATATAAATATATATATATATATATATTATATATATTATTATTATTGATATAATATATATATATCATATAATATATATATATATAATATATTATATATATATAATATATATATATATATATAATAATATATATATTTATTATTGTAACTTCTAAAATGGAAGTCCACTATATGCTTCGGAAGGTTGAGGAAAAGTTCAACGGCAAATATCAACATTTATTGAGGTTGCTCAGTTATAGGTCTATGTACACACCTTTCAAGATAGGATCCTTGTCATAGATGGATCCAATCCAGAATAATCTTGGACATTAGGCTTTGTAAGCTTGTAGTTGTAAAGCTGCGTGCTAGCATCACTCGATGTATGTTTAGGGACAAAGTGTAAGGGTGCAGCCCAACTGCTCTTGGAAGGTCGAAAGATTCTCAGCTCAAGCATGTGATCAAACTCAGCACGAGCGATCTTCAGCTCCGGGGCGAGGCGACGAGCGCGTGCAAAGGTCGGAGGACCTGTGGTTTCTATGTGGTGGAGGACTGAATGCTTAACTGGGGCAATTGAAGAGCAGGGGTGCAGAAGAGATGGAAAGTCCTTCTGCAGGAGAGAGAGGAAGGGGAAGAAGAAATGGGAGGATGAACAGCGGAAATGCTCCCTACTGCAGAAGGAGAGATGTTGCCCTTGGAGAAAAGGGTGGTGTTGCCATCCACCAAGCGTTGGTTCCGAAGATCCACCAGTAGGTGGAAATGGTTCAAAAAATCTGCGCCGATAATCGGTTGAGTGACTGCAGCAACTGTGAAAACCCATCGGAAAACCCTCTTGAGGGAGAGGTCGAGGGTGCATGAACGTTCACCGTAAGTACCAATGGCAGTACCGTTCGCGGAGCACAGGAAACGGGTAGGTTGAGTACCGGGAGGAACCAGACCATTTGAAGGGAGACAAGAAATCTCAGCTCCTGTATCTATAAGGTAGTGGCGCTTGGTGGAAGGGTCGAAAACACGCAGAAGGCGGTGCCGAGCAGGGGAGCCAGTGTCCTGTACCGCCCCTAAGGATTGGCTGCAGAGTTTCCCGAGAATGTGCACGGCTGAACACACTTCCGGGCATGCTCCTGGAAGGTGCGGTGATAATAACACTCCCCAGCGGTCCTCCTGGCGGAGGGAGATCTTGCACTGGGATGTTAGTGCGATGAAGGGTAGGAGAGTGATTGCGGAGGGCGAAGAGGCGTAAATCCACCATGAAAGCCTCTACATTTCTAACTGTGTTTCAACTAAGAATACTAAATCATTTACATTATTTACTAATAGTTCGATTTCAGCTAATTTTGTATGTGTTAGTCCTTGGATATTAATCATATTTAGTGTTAGCCTAAGGTCGTTTACCATTTTATCTTTCCTATTATCTTCATTTAAGCCTACCGAAAATTTCCATCCTCCCATATTTTACCTTGTTTTATGTAGAGACCAGTTTCTCCATTTTGTTTCCTTTCCTGTAGCTCTTTTCTAAGCAAATTTCCTGCTTCCCTCTCTCTTTTTGTCTGGTCTGGGTTAATGTATATTCTCTGAAAGTGTGGGCTATTTCTTAATGCTTTCGCTTTCTTCAAAATATTCCACTTTTCCTCCCCTGTTTTCATCTCGACTAAAAGGGGTCTAGGCTTCATATGGAGATTAGGGTTATTTCTCCCTAGCCTTGTTGTCTTACCAATTTCAAACTCTGTTAGCCCTATATCCTTAAATATGTCAGTGCTGATTTCTCTGTCTTTTGCTTCAGTTTGCTCCTGGTTTATGTCATTTTCCTTTAAATTATATATCACAAGGTTGTTTTTTCTCTTTCTTTTATCTTCTATTTCAAACAATTCTTCTCTTATGGTTTCTATAAGCTGTTTCCTATCTATTTTGGATGTCTCATTTTCTTCTTTTTCTCTTCTCAGTTTTCCTATTTCTACTTGCAGTTCTTTTATTGTGTCTACATAGGTCATTAACAATTTTGATAGGTCCTTGACTTTCTTTCCTTTCCCTTAGATGCGCTTGGCTTGTGGATTCCATTCAGTTTTGCAAATCTACGTCATTCTGGGCTGCTGATAAAGCGCTATTGGATTTTATTAATGTCAGCACAGTTTGGTGTAGCATGAAACCATGCTGTACAACGTTCACATTCAATACTATCCGTTTTACGGCCTATGTTACGGTTGCATTTCCCGCACTTATATTCTGTTGCTGAGGTATTCATAATTCGGTTATCTTTGTTTATTCTTCTATATTATTCTTAAATTTATATTTATTTTTTTTGTATTTGTCCTTTATATTTATATATTATATTTATAAATATAATTTTAACTATTTTGCTATGCGTGGACCTTTCGACCTGTTGAATACACTGTTTCTAAATTTTTTTATGCTCTTTTCTGACGAGTTGTGTTGATTTCAGTAACTTTTAATTGTTATTTTAGCTATGTCAAAGTAATTATAAAATAAATTCAGCATGATATTTGACCGAAAACAGAAGAGTTTTGAATATATGAAATTGATTGAACCTCCTCTAATTTTTTTAAACTCCTAGGAACATCAGAGGTAGTCTAAAAGGAAAAAAAAATTCTAGAAGAGTCAGTTCCAGGGAAGGGATGTGCCTTAAAAAAAAATAATGTCTAAGACTCGTGTTTTGGAATATTGAATGGACTGAAATCCTTTGGATCCTAATTGACGCATTTTCTTTAGCTATATTTTAAAGATATATATTAAAAACTTTAATTAATTTATTAAAGATAAGTAATATTTTAAAATCACCATTGTTTATTAGTAACTAAAATTATAACTTTACTAACATGTCAGAGAGCGACTGGGACACAGTTACTGTTTTGCGTAAACGACCTCAAAAAGCTTCTCAACTAAAAACAGAACAGGTAAGTTATTTTTGATGACGGGGCCTACCGTGTAGTTGGGTACTGATATCCTAGTTGAAAAGAAGCACGTACAAAGAAGTCAAGTGTTGTATTATACTGCGTAGTCGTGTTAGCTATGGAAAAGGTACGTTTTTTGGGAACCTAGCATTATATTAACTCGTGTATAAAAGCTATTGAAACATTTTGTTTTCAAAAAGATGAAAGGTTGCCATTTACTTCGAGTGGCTCATCTTGGATTTAAATTTTCATTATGCAAATAACCTTAGGGCCCTAATTACATTCGACATCCAACATTAAGTCGGTTCTTCTAAAGTAGAGTTGATACTTGAAACATATATGGGCTATTTATATTATTAGTTAAATATCAAAAGTAATAAAACAATACACCATTAATTACTGTTAAACTCCATTAGACAGAAATGTACTTGGATTAACAAATTTTGGAAATTATATAGCCTAGGTCTATTAACTTATTCAGTAATCAACTGGAATTGTCACTGTTAATATAATGGAAACATAGGCCTAGGCTAACCTAATGAACTTATAAGCATTCCAAAGACATTGTAGGCTATATTTGATTGGAATAAATTAATATTATTTAATATAGCTATTCACTTGAACTAAGCATATATTGATCCACTTTTTTATTAATATCTCCATAACTTCTGCAACGTGTGATGCATCGCACGAACATCTACTATCTTCATCACAATAACATGAAAATAAAACTACTTGTCTGCCGAGGCAATAATTGAAGGCTTCACTACACTAGAAGGAGTCTGACTAAAGCGAGTGTGGCAGCACTGCGTCGGCAAGAGATGTAAGGTACAATAGGAACAATTGCTAGTTCGCACAGATTTTTGAGTGTAAGGTGAACAGTACACGTTTGCGGTATATCGTCACGCACGAACAGATGACACAGAGCTGATTTAACCCACATATGGGGACATATACAGAGATGGTAACATATATAGTTTAGGATTTTCCATGGGAGTTCATATTGAATATCACCATGAACTATTAATTTTTTATACTCCCTAGCTTGGCTTCATACCATCACTGTGCCCTAGACGGCGAAGTTATACCTTTGAATTTGTGTCATATTATTCCGGAATCTATCTATATATATAATTGCAAAGAGAAAATATTGATCGCGTGGTTGGTTCGTTTTTGGATGAGTTTGTTGATTGGTGTTCGGGTCTGGTGTGTGTTGCTAAGTAGTTGTTCGGTTAGGTGAGAGTCTTTGTTCTCGTGTCTTGAGCCAGTTAGTTGTATGTTGTGTTGTATAAGAGGTGAAGCGAGGTTTGTTTTGGTGATATCTTCTGGCCCACAAGTCAAGAGAAAATAAGAGTTTGTCACTTATACACAATCATCTCTCTGCGTCGATTAACTCTGTACGAAATGTTAACGGAGGTAGGATGCCTGACGTGAAATTTAGACACTCTTAAGTCGGACTGGTGCTTACTCCACGGAAGCAACTCGCTTTCGTAGCACACGTGAGCATTATTCTGCACTATCACACTAATTATATATTATAATCCATTTCTAAACATGTCGGTCAGTTGATTAGGAATTATGTACATAAGAGGTATTAGTTTGATTATATCCCCTTAGAAATAGTACACAGAGTCTCAAGTATCTTCACTTCATGCCCAATAGTGTAACTCATCCGAATAATGTTTCAATTTCGCCAAACATTACTCGTTAAATATTTCCCTAGAAATAATTTGGCGTTTAAATAATACTCATATCTACGAGACATGACTAGTCAGTAATACAAAGAAACCAGACTGATATATTAAGTAATACTGAGATCAATCTCGTGATGTAGTAGAAAGCTAACTTGAAGGATTGAGAGGTTATTATTTCTGAAACTTAGTTTTAACCGCAGTTATACATTTTTCTCTACAAAAATATATCCTTAGTATTATAGTAAAGCGGTAAACTATAGTTGAGATATATAAATACGGATCCAGTATTCATCTCATTTTACCTGTACTCATAATAAACCAAGACCTTTATCGAAATTGGAAACGTAAGTATCTGAGTCCCATAATACTTAGTCATTCTTACATATAAATTATATATATGCATTAAATTCACATACCAATTACGTTATTTATTTTCACTATAACTCACTCACGTTTTATTCAGCGATCCCCATTAATTATATGAGTATATTTATTTTATTTTAAACAAAGTTATCAGAACATTCATGTTTCATATATACTATTAACCTATTTCGACTAATTCTTACACATACTTACTACTCTATTTGACTTAACCTTATTACCCTGGGATAACTCAGCCTAATGGGGTTGACTTATAGAAGCTCACCGTATATAAATATCAATACTATTAGGTATTAAATTTGAGCTTTTAATAATTTAGTATCACGAGTAAACAACAAAATTATATTATAAATTACTTAATTACCTTTATACTTATATAATTATACCTTTTCATTTAGCGGTGTGCACATGGATATATGTCATGAGTACCGCAGAGCTCTCACACTACGTGGACTGCACTAACCCGCGAAAAGTTCAGACCACCTAAAACCAGATATATAATATAACAGGTAATAATGAAAATGAATTATATTAGGCATTATTTCATTTATACTCAAAATTTGATATCACGATACCCTATATCACCCATACGATACACTACATTGTATACCTACTAATTAACGTTTATATAAGTACCTAATAAAATTGTTATAGACTTCGAATGCCTAATGCATATTTAAATAGGTATCATCTTCTTATGCGAGGACCCCTATCTGGATTATATTATCTTCTGTATAGTTATGCTAGTTATGACTGGGGAGCAGCAAGATCTTACTCCAAATAATTGTTACTATACAAGTTTACATACGACCATATCGTGAGTAATATAGTACCTAAAGTGTCAGAGGTACAGTATTGAAATACGAGTTAATTTAATTTATATATATATCCGATTAACCCAGATTTAAATGCCAAATTATTTTTATAATTATCAGAGCGAATTAGTAGAATATGTGAGAACACATCAACTATCAAATACTATATATCAAACATATCCATTAATTATATAATATAAGGTTATAATATATATATATATTATATATATATAATATATATATATATCATTATTTATTAAATATATCTTATATATATATATATACATATATATATATATATTATATATATATAATTACTATAATATATATATTATATTATATAATATTATAAATATAAATATGGATTTGAACAAAGAACACACGCATAAAATACTTACCGAGCGTCTACCCTTCGTGCAACCCGGGCAACGAGGACACAATTCACAGGAGTAGTGTCCTACCTAAAGGATATTGAGTACTTAGGGGTAATGGATATTTGCTATAGTGAATGTATTCTTATACATATAACAAATATGGTTTAGTTACAAAACCTGCTTGACAGAAACTCCAGAGCGATCCTCGAAGTAACCGGAGAGACCTTGAACTTTATAAAAACGAATCAGACTTAATCTTAGCGAAGATTTACGGACTAGGAATTCAGGAAAACTTCTCAAGAAATTTAAAAGGTGTGCCACGCATAAATGTGGGTACCTATTGGACGGAAAAAGATGCGGAGGAGAAAATAGCATATCAATGAAAGAGAGGAAGATTAAGATTAATGTTGAGGGTGGCGGAGATGAGAGTGAGGGGATCGTGACATATGAAGAGGTAAGAGTATTGGAGATAGGATTTTTCTGATGATATATGTGGAGTGGAGAGAAGTGAATAAGAAAGCATTGGTGTTCGGATATTTATATAGTGGACGCAAGACTCAGTTTCACTAAATTGATATACATTCGAGAGTTAAAAATATTTATAAATGAGAGGTATGATGTATATTAGTAGTGTCAAGTGTTTGCGATAGGGCGGATAATGTAATATGAATACTTCCATAATAGGTAAGTATTATATTGCACCACAAACAAGGTGAGCACTCAGAGGACGGAAAACTAGATTTATTGGAATATGATGGAGAAGAGGTGGGTAGTATGAGGAAAGATTAGGGGGATGAGGTGCGATATGCATTGAATTTTTTAGGAGATTTCAACGCTAGAGTAGGAAAGAGAAGGGAGATGGAGAGAGTGAATCAGACCAAGGAGAGGAAGAACAAGAAACATCGAAGGAGAAGCGTTGATCGATTTTTGTGTGAGAAAACGACATCAGTCAAAGAGAATGAGCACGTTTTTCAAAGGGCATAGGGTCGCATATCTTAAAGGTATATAGAATGGATATTCAGGTATACGGAACATGTCGATCAAAATATATATCAGGTATCGGATATGATACCTAACATGATAAGTCTCCGATAAAAAGGATGATAAAGAAATTTAAAATTGATCCCCGGGATGTGTCCTTTGGATACAAGGTCAAGTAACATTGTTGGTGCACGATATGAAGATAGTAGGTTGGAGGGAATGAAGTAATTGAGTCAAAAGAGGAGGCAGTTTTCTAAGTTAAGTGGAGAAGTTGAGCTACGAACATAAGAAATCGGACGATAATTATGAAACGGGAAATAGTAGCTTGGAAACCCTATGTAGATAATGGAGATGAAAACGAAAAGCACTTGACAGGGTGGTCATCAAGGGAGTCATGGTCAAGATGAAAAAAACCTCACTTGGTATAAATGGGTAAGAGTAGGTATAAGGATAGAGAACATACACCATGGTGGATAACGAAGATAAATTGAAAAAGCAATTAAAAGAAATGAAACAGAGAATAATGAGGAAGTGGCTGAAATAAGGATAGAACTGCGGCAGTTAAAGGGATGGAGGAATATGTACAGGCAAGGAATGGGGCAGAGAGAATAAAGAGGAGAGCAAAAAAGATGGAGACAGAGAGAATGGCAGGAAGAACAATAACGAGAGATGTGGGACGAAGTGGAAGAAATAAGCTATTTATAATAGAGGCGTTAAGGCGTATTATGAAAAACATATACCAACAAAAGACGTAACTAGAAAATATAAAAGATAGAAACGGAGGGATTCTTGTGAAACCAACTATTATATTTATATATTTATATATTATATAGCTATATATATAGAACTAACTCGTCTCGTATTTTCTTAAGTGAACGATTCCTCTTTTACTTCCTTAAGAGAGAAATATCCTTTATCTCTTCCGAGGGGAAGAGTCCATCTTTCGAAGGGAAGAGTCCATCTTTCGAAGGGAAGAGTGCCTCGTTTTCATCACTAAAGAGAAGATATACGGGAAGGTTTACTCTTTATCAAATTTTAAAGCGGGCAAAATTCTTTTTTTAATATATTTAATCCCTGTTTAAATACATCCAAGGGGAGAATGTCTCTATTATTGAAGCCAAGGGGAGAGTTCCTGCTTACTTTCTTCCAGGGAAGAATTCCTTCTTTCCTCTCTTCCAAGGAAGGAGGGAGAAGGAGGATATTTGTCGTCCTCTGAAGATCAAAAATATTTTATATCATCATCATCATCATCATCATCATCATCATCATCATCATCATCATCATCATCATCATCATCATCATCATCATCATCATCATCATCATCATCATCATCATCATTATTATTATTATTATTATTATTATTATTATTATTATTATTATTATTATTATTATTATTATTATTATTATTATTATTATTATTATTATTATTATTATTATTATATTATATTATATTATTATAACATTTTGTTATTATTATTAATTAATTATTAATTATTATTATTCATTATTATTATTATTATTATTATTTTTATTATTA
>JABUQX010108324.1:15000-30000 GCA_015478945.1 Trachelipus rathkii | reverse complement strand
AAGGAGACTATTAGGTGGAATGTGGATTGGTGGCAGTCTGTGGTTAGGAGGGTGATGGAGGATTTAAGGGGAGAAGCTGCCATTCTATTGGTGAGTTGCCAAGTTTCTAATAATTTTAGGTATTCTTGGGGTGGCTATATTTACAAGTGGATGTTGGGAATGAGACTGATGTCATCTATAAGTACTAGTTTGGTGGATTTTTTGGTAGGGGTGGCAACTGCTGTAAAGATTGAAGAGGAATGGGAGAGAGAATGGCGCCTTGTGGTACGCCATTTTGTAGTTTAATGGAGTGTGAGAGGGTGTTTTTATGGAGGACTTTGGCGTATCGATTGGAAGGAAGTTTAGATTCCTTTTAACATTGTTTTCAGATTAAAGCATTTTGTATAATATCGTATGTAGGGACCAGTGTCAAAGGCTTTGTTAATGTCGATGGCAGAGCATAGATCTGTGGGATGGGATGGTTGAAGCCATTAATGATGTGTTGCGTGAGGGAGGTGAGGGCTGTTGTAGTTGAATGACTGCCTTTAAATCCGCGTTGGGAATTCCTGGGAGGTGATGGTATTATTGTTTAATATTAGTCCAGTTTACATTTGTGGGAGAGAAGAAGATTGGGTGATAGAGAATGGGGAATTGGGGTCTTTTTTTGGGTTTCAGTTTTGGGATAATGAATGCTTGTTTCCAGATTGGGGTTATATAATTGAGTTTCCAGGATTTGTTAAAGATTTCTGTGATGGGGAGAATTGCTTTTCCTCCTAGGTGTTTCAGGTGGAAGTTTGAGATTGAGTCTGGTCCTGTTGCTGGTGATTTTTTAGGGTTTTGATTGTCTCTGATTTCATGTTGGTTGTAAAAGGAAGTGGAGGGTTGTGATCTGAGGGAAGTTTTTGAGTTGTTTTTTTGTTAACCTATTATTGGGGTGAGTTAGTTTACGGGAGATATTAGCGTAGAGTTTTGCGAGTTTTGAGGGAAGGGAGTGAGTTGTCTGGCGTTGACTGGATTTGTGTGAGGGAGGGGCTGTTTTGCGAATTGTTTAGTCTTTTTGATAACCTGCCAGGTTTTCATTATCTATGCGTGATGAGCTGTTTTTGTAGTTATTCTCTAAATTTGTTAGTAAAAGGTGGTTAGTGATTAGAGATCTGGAGGTTTAAGTTAGTTATTTGCTAGTGGTTAATGTGGTGTATGGTCGGAGTTTTCGGAGGGAGTTTCTTTGTTGACTGATTGTGGGATAGTTTGGGATTGTAGGATTTTCTGTGACCCTTAGGTATGTAGAGATTGGCTGATTTCATGATTGTGGTTTAAATGAATGATGGAGGTGTTTAAAGATGTTATGTCATGTATTGGTGTAGGGTTTATATGGGATATGGTTAGTATATTCTGTCCAGTTGGCTTTTTTGTAGTTAGTGTATGTGGTGGTCTTTTTTTGGGAGTTTGGTGGGGGGAGGCCAGAGATAGGATAGGAAGATTACATATATATATATATATTTACACATATATATATATTGAGTTAATAGATATATATATATTATATATTATTATTATATATACATATATTATTATTATATATATATATATATATTATTATTATATTATTATACATATATAAATATAGACATATTATATATATATATATATATATATATATATATATATATATATATATATATATATATATATATATATATATATTTTTGTATAGTTCGCAGAAATATATCTCTTTATATGTATACATATATATATATATATATATTATATTATTATATATATATATATATTACTGTGATTCTAGTTTATAAGATGTTTATTATATGCTGCATAAACTTATAAAGGGATAAACTAAAACTATTTATTTACCTATATAATTTAAAACTTTTTTTATTATTATTTTTTGTTTTTGTGAACAGCTACAATAAAAATGTCATATGAAAATGATGGAAGTGCCTCAGTCTCAGGCGAGAATTCAACTGAAACTTTTGATTCAGACAGAAGTGATGAGAAGAAAATTAATGACAGGCAAGTTTAATTCACATAGATTCCATGCAAACTTTTCAGTTTTTCAAACATTCTTTCTTAATATAAGTGTAGATAATAATAATAATAATAATAATTATAATAGTAATATCATATTAATATAAGTGTAATTAATAATAATAATAATAATAATAATAATAATAATAATAATAATAATAATAATAATAATAATAATAATAATAATAATAATAATAATTAATAATGGCAAAAAGTTCTAAAAGGTGGTATCATACTGATTCCATTAGTGTTTCTTTTTCCAATATTGTTTTAAATAATTTAATTTGTGTTTATATGTTCTCTAAATTTCGTTAACAGAGAGGAAGATCACTCATATGATGAAGAAGACTTGGACTATGCTCTGGAGAGCTTCCTTGGCAAATGGAAAAATTGCAATAAAAGTGGTAGTCCTATCAAGAGTTTAACAACAGGTAATTGATATTTTAGTTAATAAAAAACTGGAGTAAAAATTATATCATTATTTTATCAATATGCTAAGAAATAGATTAACAAAGAATATATGTAATAGATTACTCTTCAATTTATAATATTTTTTAATACCAGGGTGCGGGTGGTGAGCAGAACATCCATACACCCCACCAACCTATTCCCTCCCAACTATCACCAATATAGAAAATGTTATAAATTCATAGTATGTATTTCTTTAATTATGTATAAAGAAATATTTTTTTAGAGAAATTTTATTTAATTTTGTTGCTTTTAACTTAATTTTATTTTTTATTACTTATATTTTCCATATTTCTATTTCACTCCTTTTTCCTTTTATATTTCTTTGTAATTTGATTATTTCTTATTTTAAATTAATCATTTTGTTAAAATTAATTATTTTTCTTTTATTATATTTTATATATTCAATTTTATTAATTATAATATTACTTTTCATTGTTGCTTTATTAAATATTGAAGCTTAATAACTGATAAGCCGTATATTAGATTTTGAATTCTGATATCTTAATTATAGATAGACAGTGGTGAGCTGGAGCCGATTCGCAGCCGGTTCAGCGAGCCAGTAGTTAAAGCTTTTTCAGTGAAGCGATCCGGTTGTTAAATCAGCAAGCCGATATTTATAACTCATTTCCCGTCTGAAACAGGAAAGTCAACCGGCAGCTAATTGTTAATGACAAAACTACAAATATAATAAAACAATTGATATCTTATTAACTATTCTTCCTGTATTGGAGAGAGAGAGAGAGAGAGAGAGAGAGAGAGAGAGAGAGAGAGAGAGAGAGAGAGAGAGAGAGAGAGAGAGAGAGAGAGAGAATTTGAAGGAAAAATATCATCACTCACTTGAAAAGTTACAAGATTCGCTAGATTGTTCGAAGCAGAAAAAGTATATTAAATTAAATGAACTCATTACATTTATAGCCGAAACATTTTCCTGGAAAGCACATGAAATTTTGCATATTTTTTTGCGTGTGCTTTATGTTTATACTCTTAATTTTTAGTAACTTTAAATCTAAGAGTTTCAAATTTCTAAATAAAAATATTTTGAAAATATTAGTTATGTCTTTAAATTTGATCTATCGTTATACGTTAACGATTTTAATGCATGACTGAAATATTTTTTCTTACTTGTGCTCAATGTATGTTTTATTTGAAGTGTTTTATTTGGTAATTTAAAATTTAATTTAAATTTAAAGTTGCTAAAAATTAGGTGTGTTTAAAATAAGCACGAAAAACAAAACACAAAATTTCATGTGCTATTCGGGGGGAAAGTTACGGCTATAAATATATGAATTCAATTAACTTAAGCTACATTTTGTGCTTCGAACAATCTAGCTAATCTTGCAACTTTTCATGTTCTCATTAACGCGTTTTGAATTTGATTGTAATTCATCTAGTGCTATTATATATCTGTTGGCGAAACAGGGAACCCTTTGTTAAAATTTTGGCAACTTACCACTGTTTCATAATATCTGCAATCGTCATAAAATCATCATAAAGATCCGCTAATACGGATGTTGAAAATGACCCGGATATTCAGTCCCCCTCTCGTTAATAGCATCATTTTAACATTGCAAAAACTTATCCCAAAAAAAAAAAAATTCTAAGCAGAAAAGACATTATTTATATGAAAAGTAGCTTCACTAATTCATTGTGATGTGGTTACTTTTCTTTTCGAACAAATGGCAAAAATATCACCCAAAAAATTTCTACTATTTATATGAATTTTTTTTATTTATATGAAGATTGCAAAATTTTATAGATATTAATAATTTATACCGACAAATTATAAAGATAAGCACTGTACAGTAATAAAATCTTACCTTAGTTAAATATTTATATAACTTACATATAATCGATGCTGTTCGGAAAATTCTTGTGGTAGGACAAACCACGGTACCTATAATGAACATTCTAAAAATTGTGCTCTTCCAATATGTGATCTACCATCATTTTATAAATGCTAATATTAATCGAATATGTGGCCTCAGTCGGTTTTTCTTTTTACGATCTCATTTATTGAGAGCAACTCATTCGATTGATTCTGTCAAGAGATATAGAGTTAACGGAAAAAAAAGTCTAAATAAATTAATTTTCATATCATAAATTATACCCACATAATCTTTGGATTGATAAGAACTTTGTTAATTTTCTGAAAATATGACTTATCAATTTAAAAAAATATAATAAATAGGTTTAATTATTTGTTTACGTAGCAAACAAAAAGTAAATATAATATATATATATATATTATATATATATATATATATATAAATTAATAAAACATTATATATATATATATATTATAATATATATATATATATATATATATATATAATATATAATATATATATATATTAAATAATATTACAAATAATAATAAATCACTATATATATATATATAATATATAGCTATAATATATTATATCATATATATCTATATATAATATACTATTATAATAATATATATATATTCTATAACTACTATATCCTCCTAGTATAAATATACTATATATCAATAATATCATCCTAATATAGTAGAAGACATTTGTTGGGCGTCTCTTTCTTCTTGTTCCTCCACTACACGGGTTTCGGTTGGAGGTTTCTTTTGCAAGCCTCACCTAATGACGTAATCATTTTAATGTTTTGAAGACCTAAATAGATAGCGAGTATGCTTCGCTCAAGGGTCTGCAACGCAAATTGAGTTTGTGAGTATTCCTTCCACACACATAGGTGGTAATGAATTTATAATTAAGTTACTGACTTTGAGGTTAAGCTTTGAGTAAGCTAGGTGAAACCATCATCTAAATAAATAATTTGTTATAATATAATCTTTTATATTAACTTATTATCTAATATTGTTAAGGGATTTATAAAAAAAACTATGCATTATATTGTTTATTTTGGTAATTAGTTATCATAAAAAAATAACCATCTATTATATTAATAAATAATATATATTATATATATTAATATAATATAATATATATATATATTAATTTATATAATTATAATATTAATATTAATATATTAATTATATATAATATATTATTAATAATAATATAATATATATATATATGAGTATATGATATAGTTAAAGTAATTTGTTATAAGCTAAAGTATATATTGGTATATATAGTGTAGTACTTCTTTAAGTAAGTACAATTATACTAATCACCTATTAATATATATAAGAGGTGGTAATTATTAGTATAAATCCATTATATTTGAAAATATGCTATATATATTTTAATTATCAATTACATTAAAGTAATAATATTAATGCAATATGTAATAGTATATAATAAGTATATAACATAAAGAACCCTTATATTACTGAGTTGAGTAAATATATACACGTTACTCTCATTTAGTGAGAGGATATACTCGAAATTGGCTAGTATTATATAATATACTCTAGTCACTTATGTTTATCCAAAGGCAATCGCGTCGTTACTTCTTTACACACACGATAAATACAATCTCACATTTTTTACACACATCACTAAAACAAATTGCCCAATTTATCTCCTCCATAATCGTTCCACTTATATGAGGAAGTCAAAATTAGATTTTTTTTCGTCGTTTTAAATCAATATCTTCATACGTGGGAACCGTTCCACGTATGAGTTTGGGAACAAAGGGATTAAGTGAATCCCCAGAGAGATTCTATATACTTGATACATAACAGATACAAGACAAACGAAAATAAACTAAACTATGTATACTTATACAAAAGATTTTTATGAAAACTTTCTTAAACACTACTATATACCTTTTCCTTGAATGTATTAATTCGTGCCCCTTCACATCAGCTGAGCAGACTCTCTAAAGAAGCGTAAATTTATTAGTGAGATTAATTCTTGAACCGTACCTTAACGATTTCACTTGGGAGAGGTAAAAATGTCTATCGATTGCAAGTGAACATTTATATAATGTCTGAATATAGTTCCCTTGTTGTTATTCAGTTATTAAATTTATGAAAGTTCGATGACACTTTTTTAAGGCCGAGCACATCTCAGTATACAATAGGGGTCTCGAATGGATATAGTCAAGGAAGGCTCTAAAGGTACTTAAAATACAGCACATAACTCAACATCCACGTCCCGTCCATAAAAGAACGTTGGGTATCTTGTAACATTGAATCGCAGTCGTCGTTTATAAAAGAATTCCTTGTAAACATGGCCAGAATAAGGGGCTTTCAAATATTAACTCGTGAGAGAATCTGCTATGTTCAGACATACGAAGAAAGTATTTTATATGGCACACCTCATGTGATGCAAGTTGTCGGCCAGGAAATGCAATGATGAAAACATTTTATGGATAGAAGAATTGGTCAGCTGTCGAAAATACAGTATTGTCTTTACGAGTGTGAAGTCACATGTTACGAATTTTCTCTTAGAGGCCGTTGTATAGAATCTTGTTTTTTAAGGTGCTTGAAGAAGTTCAAAAGGGCAAAGAGGTGCTTTTCCGGTTTCTGCTGAAAAGTGAGAGAATCCAGTCATATCAGGAATGCAAACGAAGGCTTAAGTATGTATGACGAAGAGAAATTACCAGTTTTGTTTTCCGCGCCAATGATAGGCACTTTTCAGCGATCGATGAAACCTTGGTCGATTTGGCCAATTTGCTGAAGAGTTGGTAAGCTCTTGAGATCAGAAGTCACTTATAAGAAAAATAACCATATATTAAATTTGATAGTTCGGTGAGTATTAAATTTTTTTTTTACAAAACTGTGGTCTCTATCTCGGAAAGTCATCTATATAACAAAGAATTTCCAAATCTTGAATATTCCATTGCATAGAAGTCAAAAATAATGACGGATTACATTGAAGTCGAATATCACTATGAGGAATATGCTTTCGCAAACTAAATAGTGTTACTTATCGAGCAGGATGAGAAGATAATCTAAAAATGGAGCTAAGTCTCAGGTAAAAGAGGAATGAAGTGAGAAAATTTTTTAAGTACCCAAACAATGTACAGAAATAATGTAAACTGTTATATAAAAAACGGATTACCTCTGCCACGAGGAATTTCCTTGAGCGGAGAATAGGTGGTTTCGTCATTGAACGTTGAATTTTTGAAAAAGTTGACATTGTTACAAAAACGAACACAAAATTCTTCGACTCACAAGTCCATGTTAAGACCGAAGAGTAGAGTACTTGCAGAATAACCAAGATAGTGAATTAACTTTACTGATGAAAAATTGTTCATAAAATTATGAATCTGTTCACAAACGAAACAAGGTTTTGCAAAAAATGATAGTTCACGCTAAAAACCTTCATTCATGTATAGCATACTTTGTGGGCATTTAACCCAATGCACACAAAATATAAAACATTTCAATGGGGTAAAAATAAATCAGAACAAAAAGCATGAAAAAAGTTAAGCATGAATACAACAAAACGCTTATAAAACCACACCTTATCAAACTAGAGACGATTATACTTGTAGAGGGAAAAAGACATGAAAGTATCTCACGGTCATGAGTAAATATTGAAAGTGGTAGTTTCTTCATTGTTCTCGGAATAGACATTGAAATTAGTAGAGGCAATAGCATGGCGAATAAAATCAGAACAGCGACATCATCCATGTTCACCTTGGGAAGAAGAATAATCCGGAAAATTGAAGATATATAGCATCGCCACATGAAAAATTGAAATGAGTAATTAATTCTTAGCACTTATCCTATAGAGTCAGGCTAATTGAAGAAAGACCACTCAATAATTGGTTTCCTGATTAAGAATCACAGCAAGAATAATTATGTTTCTAAGAGCTCAAGCTAATATAATTCAACTCTTTTGCTTGATTCCTACCTCAGTAAATATTGGTGAAAAGTCACTAGATAGAACAAAATAAAGTTATATAGTTGAATTTAGATTTATTAGGGCACTAAACATGTAACATTTCTTTACTTCTAACATAAATGCTTGAAATGACGAACAGACAAATAGTAGAGGACTGACATAGATAATCTCGCAGCGGAGTGGCATCGAAAGTCTGGAGTTAATAAGCATCCATGCATTGCAGCTCATGTTCAGTATTATTGTTCATCTCTCGCTCGTTGTAAGAAATATCATATATGTATTCTGCACTGTACACATATATACAACCCAATAAACCTGAGTATGAAATTGGACTAGCTCCATAGCATATAGAAAATAGCTGGGATATCTAACAAATCCGTTACATAAAAAAATTGAAAGATGGGTTACATTAAAAGGGTAGAACGAAGATGGGAGAGATTAATTGTCATTTGAAAGTGAATTATTGATTTCAATATAAGAGACATTGCTCTCTTTTTAACCTAGTATATTTTATTCTAGAGATCATCAGAGAAACTTATAACTATAATTTAGATGAGTGGTTTTTATTCTTATCTAAAGTTTCTGTATAAAAAGAGAATATAACGTAATTTGTGGCAAAAACAAGGGATGAAACGGTGGTAGTATCCAATCATTCACAAGATTTCTTTCCGAAGCAGCTGGCGTCGACATCTAGGAAAAGAGTAACTTGGAAATTTCGGCACGTCTTTTCGTGAAGGATGAAAATTCGAACCGTGAAGAAATATGATATCCCAAATAGTTGAAAGATGACTTGTATACTTCCCATTATTCCAGCAGAAATTTTGAAAAAATTTCTTGAAGAAAGCTTGAAAACTGTCCTGATGAGTTCCGTTCATGCTGTTCTGGATTTGTGAAAACGATAGAAATAGATAACTCGAACAAGTCCCCATAGATATACGTATGACAACACGAAAAGAATATACTGGAAAAGTGAGTCCCGAGTTTTATTCAACATTATGATAAAGTAGGTCCTGTGGTTCTTTAGCAAATCAAAATGCGGCATAGAACATACTCATTTATTAGTAAATGTACCTGCACAATTGGAGTTTTATCGATTGAGTCAATTACCGATCAAAAATTCGTCCTCTAGTCGTTTTTGAATTTTGGCTGGAAATGTACCTCTACACGGTATAAAATTGCTCAGATTATGTAAATGATTCCATTCAGTCAGCACATATGAGTGAGAAGTCTACTGAATGGAATTGTTATACGAGGAAGGAGGAATAAAAGCACGAAACTCCTCATATTTTTAGTAAATGCATGGAATTCATACAATGTAGAGATACTGTAGTCACGCACACGAAGGTCTCCAAGTTATAGCATTGTTGCGTTTGTTAAATATATAGTTCAAGGGGCCTCCTAAGATGGAATGCTAGGAGAATGGTTCAATTGAGAGAAAGAAAATTGTGGAAGTGCTTCTTACATATGACATTTACCAATTACTTAGAGAGAGATGTATCGAATTCTCCTTTTTGCTGCTTCTAGTTACCTTCTGGAAAGAGCACGGGGAGTAATTTTGCAAAAAAACACACAGAGACGAGGAAGATATTCCAATGTTAAATGCAACCAGTCTCATATTGTTGGTAATGAGGTCCTTTGAGAGTATGTAAACCCGTAAAATGGAGTTGTATTGTAGTCGAAGTGGTTGGTGAGCGTTAACATGGTATAACCTCCTGAAGAAAAAGCACCTCGAAATAAATAATTAAGAGAATTTTCCTGAGGGCTACACCGATATCAAATTCGTAATGAAAAAAGTCCTTCAGAAAGAGACTTAGATAGATAGTAACAAATGAAAGAGAAGAAACATAATTGATGTGCCTATAGTAGTAAGTTTCTCCATATTATCCCAACAGAGTCGTATAAATAATTAAATATTGAGAATAGTGTCACATGTATTGAGAAAAAAGTCCATACCACAAGATTGCCATTGCGATGAGTCAGCTACTATGAAGCGCGGAAGGCTGAAAGCAATTATTAGCTTTGCTTGAACAAAAAGAATCTTGATAGCCCAATTCCCACCCGCTTCCTTAAATAAATGTTGAACTATAAAATTTTCGTTAAATTTTTCGAAAACAAGCTCGACTTTTGTACACTCAAACATATAACACAAGGCACCAATCTGTAGCATTTTCATGGAAACCGCTATGTAAAACCAAAATAACGAGCAAAGTTGACTGTTGCGGAAAAGATGTTATTTCGCTCTGAGTATGGTCTGTAGTCCCAATGTGTCTTTAAGGTATTAGTTTCGTATGTTCAATGTTTATGAAAAACAAATTGTTCCATTTAAACATTTGTCGAAACTAACACTAACACATATTTTTTTGCAAGATAATATCTTTCTCATAAACTGTCGAAAATCATACACAAGATTGAACTATTAGTTCTAAAAATTTAGGAAAATAAATGAAAATTTTGAATATTCGACCCGCATATCTGAGCATCCTCGAGGTACTACCTTTTTTGACAATATAGACCTATCTATTTTTGGTGATATATTACCAAGTTGAAAATAAATCGTTATAGCGTATATTTTTTTTCAGTGTATAAAAATGGCCGAATCTGAGCACAATGTAAATTTTGTCAGCTATAGGCTCTAATGACAAAATTCATTATGAAGTACGAAATGGAAAACTTCTTGTTGGTTTACCACAGAAAAGTATTAGAAATACAACTCATACCTCTCTCTTCACAGAAATCAATCTCCTCACCATCCTACCTTTCTCATTTTCTCGTTCGTACGAGAATACAGGTGAAAAGACCATAATCCCCACCAAAAATACCGACCTGTTACAAAAATGAAAATCTCATAGTTCCCCTTTTTGTGACCTAACCTATCTAATTTAGGTATACCCAAACCACAATCAATCTGAAGCTCCTACTCAAACCACCACAAAACAATCATTTAGATTATTCCCGTTGAATCGCACTCTCTTCATATTCCGTCTCAGATGGACATAATGTTCGCATCCGCACATAACCTGACCCTTTCCAAACTTAAATTTTATGGCTTCCGAAATTAGAATTCTAGTAACTTTCTACCAATTATACATCAATCTACCCTATACCTTCCGAGCTAGTAGCTACAGGTGTTAAACTCACTCCTAAGATATTGCAAGGACTGAAAACCTTTCTCTTCAGTCTCTCACAATACGTCATTCTTTTCCTTCTACCAACACATACACCATTGTTTTTTCTATTCTACCCACTCTCTCTCATCCTTTCTCACCTTTTCCTTTCATCTTTAGGTTTCCAGTCACACGAGCATAATCACATTTACCATAACACTTTTTCTAATATGTTATATTCCTATTGTACGCCTCTTTCAGTCTTTTCACATTTCGTCTATTTTTATTCTTCTCGCACTTTATAGTCTCATTGAAACACCAAGCGATTCACAAAGGCAATTACAGATCCGAAAGTAGAAGGTGTGGCGTAACTAGCGGTAATACATCTCGAGAATTTTCTCCGGAGGGTAGTTGTCTTTTAGCACTCCTGGCAAAAAGATAAGTGGTAGTGGGTCACAGCAACCAACCCAACTACCACTGTCCATTTAGTCATCTTCTACGACACGCAGAACATACGCTGTTTGGATTCTTTCTCCCCCAATCACAGGGATATATAGGTGAACTGGATGTCTGAAAGATGTTTGTCTAGAAGAGGAGTGTGGATATAAGTATGTGTATATGCATGATGTGGGGTGAGTAGTTCCAAGATGAAAAGTCTGCTAATGTTGTCTGGCATGAAAAATGTAGAAGTAAATAGATGGAGTAAACGGTAGCACAAATAGAAAGGCGAAACGAGTTAAGGGGCATGAAGCATATGAGTCCTATAAAAGGGAGACCCTACATACCATATAGCCCAATGGGAGGTAATTTCACCATCGCAGCGAGTGCGCTACTCCTCTCTCTCTCCTCTCTCTCTCTCTCTGTCGTGGCCTTATTTCTTTAACATTCTCATCTTGAGTCAGCAGCTCTCTCCATCCTCACTCTCTCCCTATTCTCATCTTACTCAGTCAAGGTCTCACTGTCGTAATTCTCTCTCTCTAGTCTCTCTCTCAATCTATTATCTCTTCTCTCTGTGAGCTCAATGTATTCTCTCTCTCGCCTTCTCTCTCTTATCTTTCTCCCAACCTACATCTATTCTCAAGTACTAAACCCATACTCTGCATGAAAAGTTATCATACAAGTCATATCATCTCTCTCTAATCCACAATCAGGTTCCCCCTTCTGTCTCATCTTCTTCTCTGAGAACCTCTTCTCCTCTCTCTCTTCCTCGGTTACTCCTCTCTCCTCTCTTCTCTCTCTCTCTCTCTCTAACCTTCTCTCTCTCTCGTCTCTCCTCCTCTCTAGGACTTTCTTCTATTTCGTTCTCTCTCTCCTCTTCCTCTCTCTCTATAATATACCTAGTTATACGAATTGAGTTTAATATATATATATATTATATATATATTATATGAGGTAGTATGATTATAGTATAGGTACTAGTATATAGTATATGAGGGGGTAGTATATATATATATAGTAGATAGTACTACTCGTCAAAATTATCGCACCACAAGGGTACGTGGCGAAAGAAGGGTAGAAAAAGGTTGAAGAACGCGAACACCTTAATTGGACAATGACAATAACATGTGTGGATTCCTCCCCAGAATCGTAGGTTGATAGAAGTGTGAGGCCAAGGTTTAGCCAATACGGGTCCTCGCAGTAAGGGGTTTTTGGAGTTTTCAGGCGCAGCTAAACACATAATGGTTTTGGAGTTGATACGTACGGCGAACCGGCCGCGGGGGGTCTTGGGTCTGTCTCTCAATACCGTGTATGAACCCCTCTGGCACGAGAGACTGCCCTCGACATCTTGTCTCCTATGCTCTGCTTCTAAAGATGACTGGGCAATTCAATGTCATTGTGATCCCGTCGATCTCTGAATCCCATAACGTAGTGAGCGAGTGCCCTGTCGCAGGTCCGGGAGGGTTCGTGGAGGGAGGGTTGCAGCTGTCGTATCCGACATTTCAGGTATCCCCACAAATTTTCGATTTGTTGAGGTCGGGACTATATGCTGGCATATCCAACGCCGTAATTTGAAACCGTCCTGAGGTTCAGTCGTCAAAGTCACAAACATTGCGAGATTGTGTTGTTTTGTACTTCATGCATTAGGATGAAAAGAGTCAGTGGAGTGGTAGGGGCATATTTGGCTATCGGATCATACTGGCTTCGACGCGAACTGTCTGTCGCACTATACACTTCAACCCGCTGTAAAGAGAGTCCTCCATCGCACACGATGCTTCGCAACTTTTCCAGTAGGCCCCGATAAATAGATACCCTCCCCAGATCATATAACGTACCTCCACCCTCCAAAACGGTGTGTGCATCCTGCATGCTATTTGCATTGCGCAACCTCCTCCGGCCAGTTCGTCGGTATATTCCTAGACGTGCTGTGCCGAGGCCGTAGGTACAGTAGGACTCTCTCAAACTCGTTCCCCGTATCACGAGCACCCCTTTGGCCGCAACCCTCGAGTTTGTACCGTAACAAATCGATGTGTTTTCGGGCCTACAATGCTTCAGCTCCCGGCCCCTCGAAATGTGCCGAGATTGTCGCTCGCGGTGGAACCTAATGGCAGGCCTCCGAGGGAGTGCTAATTGATGTCCGCAAGGCTTTCGACGGCCACTGTATTGTCACTTCTACGCACTCTTTCCGTCTTGAGGTTCCGTGTACGTCGCACTCATCGCTGTGTATCTGCAGATGTAGCGTGCCGTAATGCTGAGCGGGCTCTCGTAAAATGCACGCAGACGATAAAAAATCATGTGTGCTGCGTATTCGAAACTCTCCACGGGTTCCGTGGCCCAAAAGTCGCTCCAGCCGGCCTACCTTTTTTTCTTTTGTTCGAATACGTTTAATCTCTTGTGCCAGGCGGCCGGCGAATCATGTGTCAGAGGGATTCTGGGATGTTAGTAGCTACCTTGGTTCCGTTCGTAGACAGACGTGAATTTAAATTCTCGTTTCTTTTCTGATGCAAAATGTTGTGTGCTCTATATCTTTAACTGTTAATCCATTGGTTGTGAACTATTTATCTCAGAACCTAAAAAGGGCCTCGGTAACTATCCTGACAGTCCTCAGTAGTACCTTAGAGGTAATCGCGCGTGGAGGTAATTGTTACTGTTGTAAGAAACAAGTCCCACGCGATGTTTATCCGGAGTCGGCTTCGACGTGAATGATCCTCTCGCTCGGATTATACCGTCTCCCAACATAACAACCCTACCCCGCGACCCCCGACCCGTCTCCCAGGTCCTAGTTACGGGTGTTTGCATGTTTTCCTAACATTTATGCGCGGTGTACTTAAGGTATCCTCTCTAAATACTTCAATCCTAAGCGAATTCCTCTGCGGGGTTGGTTCAATCATATGTCTGAGCATTTCCGACTACTTAGATTGCGTGTCCTCCTGTGTTTGAGTAAGTGGGAAATTTAAAACACTTGTGGGCTGTTAGCGGGGCCCTTCCCGTTCTGTGAGTGACATTTAAACCTAGTGGTGCGTTATTTTTGAACCGATAGTATATATATATATATATATATATATATTAGGTTTACTATATATCGTACCTATATATATATATATTATAATACTCACTATAATATATATATATATTATATATATATATTATATATATATATACTACTA
>JABUQX010108324.1:0-10000 GCA_015478945.1 Trachelipus rathkii | reverse complement strand
TGGAAGCTAGCCAATAAAGGGTGGATCATTAGCGTATAAATGGCATTGGTGATGAAATTGATAGAAAAGTAAGATCATTAATGAAAAAGTTAAAAAATAAATGGGGGATAGAACTGATGTTAATATATTTAAGCCGGAAAAACGGTGTCGTTCACAAACTGATGCTTTTTTGAACGACGGGAAGTAAATCGAGAAAAGGTCTCAGAAAGAAGGATATATACAGACATAGAAGTTTAAAAAATCCAAAGCCTTCAGGGAATACACTATTGGAAAGACTTTTCATTTACAAATCATTGTTACAGCAAAATATCCACAAGAAATATGGAGGAAGATAATAGAAAGAAGTCAACATGGCTCACTCATGTCAACCATGCCAAGTGTAAGATAAATATAAATAAAGAATGTTTCCAAATCTCCGTTAATGAAAGATCCTCTTCTCTTAGATATCACTGAGGTTATAGCGACTATAGTTGAAGTTAAAAAGTTCTCATTTTAAGCACGGTTCATAGGGCTCACTCGACTAGCACCAAGTTAGGACAAAGAGTATGGTTTTTCACCGAATTGAAGTTGGAGGTGTCTCTTCAAAACTTATCTTCTTGAGTAAACCTTTACCACACACAAGTTTGAACAGAAATATGGTTTTTAACAGTGTGGGTGTTCGACGATGATTTTCTAAATGCTTTCAATCTCTTAAAACCTTTATCACCATTACCAGCTACACTTATGTGGTCTTTCATCCACCAATTCGATCCCACTTTTGCCTTTATCCACTTGGGATTTGATATAATTTAATTCGCTTTCATCCGCGATGTTTTGAATTTTTGCAAAATTGTCCATTACTGTTATTATTATTTAAATTATGACAATCAATTTTAATATTATATTACTTAAGTCAATACTATCATCATTATTACTATTATTATCATTACATGCGAGCAGATTACATCTACTTATTTGCGGAAGAATATGAACTTAAGATTATTTCAGCCCCAATGGGTTTCGTTGCTACTATCCAAAAATGATTGGACGATAAAGTGTCAGAAGAGAATAATCTGTGTTAAAAAAAATGAATAACAAAAAGGTTTCTGTAGTGCGATTGGTTAATAAGATTAATAATAAATTATTTGTCATAAACTTACTCTTCCACTATAAACCAAATCCCTTTGGCCATGGCCCCGTGACAATTCCAATCAGCAAAACACTTACAATATTCTCAAACTCTGTATGTAGCAGTATCCAGGCCTCCTGTTAAATGAGTTACCGGCCTGTGCAATATTAGAATGCAATATTATACTTTAAAAACTCACCAACTTATCTCCCTGAAGACCCTTCAAGTGAAACAACGGTTTGACCGAGTTCTTTACCTTATGTGAAAACAGTTCAGTCAATACTTTTCTTATCAATGAATGAACCCGTTTTATGATCAATCTTTTGATCATGAAACCAATGTCTTTAAGACTTAAAGCAATAACTAATTGAATATTTGAATAAATGAGAAAGTAAAACACGTTTGGAAATACTCAAGGAAACCACTGGGATAATTTTAGAAATATTTTAATAAAAAAAAATGAAAATGTACTGGTCTTACAAACTAGGTTTTATAAGTCCATGAACATGTAGCCGGATGTCCGTAGGTATCCGTATACATGCGCACTGCAAATATAGAACCTTCAGTACTATATATCGATTATATTTATATATATATATATATACTTCAAAAATATCAACAGGTTTTATAATTCCATGAACATGTAGCCGGATGTCCGTAGATATCCGTATACATGCGCACCGCAAATATAGAACCTAAATACTAACTACCAAGTATATATATATATATATATATATATATATATATATATATATATATATATATATATATATATATATATATATATAAATATATATTATGCTCCTAAGAAAATAAATAAAATACCAACATCAAATGTTTTATCAATAAATTTATATAAATCTTTGCCCATAAATATATATATATATATTATATATATATTATATATATATATATATATATATATATATATATATATATATAATATACTATATTATATATATATATATAATATATATATAAAAACATATATATAGATCTATGTTCAATAATATATATAAATAAACAGAAATATATTAACAAAAAATATATAGACTGACTGATTTTGCAAAAGATATAAAATATTTACTTGAAAATTAAATGATTCTAATAATTACACAAGACATCGATTTATCAGTGTGTACAAGTTAATGCAGTCCCAGCTGACACAAAATAGCTGTTGTTCTAAAGCAAGGAGTTGCCAATTAGTGTTAAAAACAAATCTTATTTTCAAATAAATAAAATGGGACTTTAACAATTAATCATGTGTTAAAATAATAAATATTAAATCGTTAAACGTTTTATATTTGTTAACACAATATAATCTTTACCACACTTCGATAAATAAATTTCAATAATATACACCCTTACCTGCTAGTGACATATAGCAACACTGTGGACACTATGCACTTGCAAATCGCATTTACAGACGATGCTTTTGAAATAACAATGCAAAATTATATTTACACAATAAACACAATTACATTAAAAACACAGCTTAAAACACCATTAGCTTTACAAGAAAATAAACCACAATATTTTCCACATTGAAAATTATATCACCTTATTATATTTAAAAACATTACTACATTTACTTTGTAATAAAATATAAAATAAGACACTCCATGTATACTAAAATATGCACACTATACAAATAATAAATTTGATCGGACAAGGCATCAAGCGCTACCAACTTTAAGCACCTCAATTAATAACGAATGAAAGCGAAAAGATGAAAAATATTCACAATTTTACTATTTATACGAATCTTTGTAATTTAGATTACGCTTGATCATCCAATCATAATTCTTAAAATAATAAATAAAATGATGTATATATTTATCAATTATTTCAGAAAGACAAATATATACTAAACATTTAGAAAGACAGAAAATTGGTATTTCTGTACAATCGAACTTCGTTCACAAGAAATAACAATTTTCCTTTAAAATCAAAATATAAAAGCTAAATAAATTTACACATTGTGCGCTTCACACTATACAAAATTATTGAATTTTATTCCATAAACATTTATTTATATATATATAAAACAATTACATATATATAATAATGCGTAGTATCCTTACAACTGTTTTAAAATATAAATAATAATAATAATAATAATAATAATAATATTATTATTATCACAGTTTTGCGAACGACGACCAATCAAAACTTAGGTTTCAAAAATAAGTCCCGAAAAGCGAGTTTTCATTGGTTGTCGTTTACTCATAAAATACAAACATATTTACAATATTTTCACTGGGCCGCTGCAATCGTACATCAAATATATAAAAAAATGAAAGAGGTATTGCAATGGCAATGTTGGCCATTACTTTAAAATACATAAATGAAGTAATGTTATATATTACATGTACAACTGCATTACATCTTTGGCCCACCCTTTGAAGCAAATTGGTACATTTTGCTTTATGTACATGTGATTAAAACATTGGTTTCATTTACTCAGTGCTCCTTCTTCAGTAGAGACTTCTGATAATGAACCAAATGTATCGTCGGCATACTCCTCCTGGAGTCTTTGTAGAACAGTCATAAGAGTAGTCGGGTGTTCTCGCCGGGTCAAAGAATATTTAAACCTATTCTTGACAAAATAGTCAGCTTCATTTCTCACGTCCATTATTTTCGTTATGACCACAGCTGTCGGCGTCTTGCCTCTGTAGACAATTATCAGTATTCTCTTTGCACCCTTTCCTCCAGACTTACATCCTCTACTTCCTTCGTCACCTTCTTTTCTCTTCAACTTTCTCCACAATATCACACAGTTCTTTGTCTTTCTGTGTCTCTTCCGACACTTATCGTTCTTCCTACTAACTCCTATCGCCCTCCTTGGAAACAATAGTTTCATCATACGATGACTCTTTACATGAGACTTCTTATCATCATCACACTTCTCACTTCTACAATCAGTTTTACATCCTTCCCCCTCTCCTGACATTCCTCCTTTAATCCTCCTGAAGTGTGTTCTCTCATCCTCTCCGCACATAACTTCTTTTATCATCCAAACCTTTTCCACGCTGCCGATGTCTTCTCTTACAAATTTGTTCCCACACTTTTCATTGTGCCACCGAGCATCATTATTACGGACTGGCTTACCAGTTTTCCATGGCAGACTCGGTGTCTCCTCTTCACTCCCTTTATCAAAGAATTATGGCACAATGACTCTTCCTCATCACTAAACAGTTCAATGAACTTTGCTCTTCCCTTGTTCCCAACTTTCAACCCTGAACGCAATAAATTCTGACTGCCCCAGCAGTACTGCTGAGGATAACTCTTAAACTTCTTTCTGCGTTCCGGCATACCATCACAGACTCTCTTTACACTACACTCTTCATCCTCCTCTCTTTGAGACATCGTACTCTTCACTTCGTTACTAATTTCGCCGCACCCTCTTATAACTTCCTGCGCAATTATGCTTTTGCGTGGTGCTTCAGGATAGCGCGTGGCGGTATCCACAAGTATCCGGACATACTGATGTCCTTCTGAAGATGGTGTTGAGATTGGTTCGATCAGGTCGATGACCACCCTTTGAAATGGCTCTTCAATGATGGGCATTTGGCACAGAGGTATCTTCTTCACTGAACCTTTCGGGCACGTTCTCTGGCATATATCACACGAGTAACAGTGCTTAGTTACGTCCAAATATATGTTCGGCCAGAAGAACTGTTGGGTGATTTTACCCATAGTCTTCTTTACCCCCTGATGACCACCGAAGACTTCATCGTGTGCCATCTTCATGACTCTACTTCTGTACTCTTTCGGTACAACCAAAGTAAACCTTTCCTGTTGGTTTTCCACCACTCTTTTGAATAACACACCATTCTTTACTTTATACTTGTTTTCTCCTTTTTCCACTGACCTCCATACCCTCTGTAGAGTGACGTCATCTTTCTGTTTACTTTTAAAAGTCTCCCGATCGTTAATCAGTTCTTGAACTTCATCACCATGGGTTATATCCCCTTCACCCACAGCTACAACACCCTTCTCTCCAGAACTTTGCGTGTGACTGTCTGTATCACCTCTCACCATCTCATCATCTTCATAAGCACGATCTGTTTCGTCAGACCACTTTGTGCTCTCTACCATTTGATGTCACCTGGACACCATCATTCCTGTGTCTTCTTCAACATCTATTAATAGATCAGTAGGGACTTCAACTTCATCTTTTCCTGTAACTTCCTCATTTTCAGGTGAACATTTGGGCCCAGTCATCACACTTAGTGATGGCTTCATGGTTGGCGCGACATCTTTATTATTGATGTCAAACGATTGTGGCACTGACGGTTTCCCTCTGTAAGACTCACTCATCTCCAAACTCGCCATTCCAAAATTATGATTTGTTTGGTTAGGTTCTTCTTGTGAACCTTCTTCAGCGTTCTCAGCGATGGGGACCAGCATACTTCTACTGTTATGCCCGACCTCTACTTTACGAGGCCCTCGACACATGGTCGACTCCCAGGCGAGATTAGGCTGACTTATGGGCAATGCTCCTTTAACATTCCCGATGACCAAATCATATACAACCTCCGGCAATACTGCTGCGGTTGTCCTCCCTACGTAATAAGGGGTATCCACATCGATACTTGCGAGAGGAGCTTCAATCACCGTACCGTCCAACAATCGTATTTTCATGTTGTCTCCAACATAACACCTTTTCGGTACAAACTTTTCCCGCACAACCACTACGTTACACCCGGTATCTCGGAGGGTTTTGACTTGATAGCCATTCACCGTCCCATACGTTACAGGTAGGTGTGACGTTTCGCCATTTTTCACCTTCTCTATCTCATTCAGGAGCTTCGGCTCTTCACCTGAGCAATTCAGGACTTCATGGCCGCTATCAGAGACTCCGGACGCTCCCGTGCTCTTTGCTTCTTCCTTCTGTCTTCCTGAATTATTTTGCCCTCTACTACTGTTGTTGAAATAAGGAGGGGCTCGACAGTCTCTTGCGAGATGCCCTCTCCTTTGACACTTAAAGCACGTGATCACCTCTCTCGGCTCACTGCTACTGCGACGATAGTTCTGTCTGTCGCCGCTCCCACTTCCGATCCTGCTTTCATTGTTAGTTGCTCTCGATGCATGTTGGTTGCTACTTTTATGATTACCATTCGTGGAGTAACCATTGCCTTTTGATCTAAAATTATTATTGTTATGTGTGCTTTTATCAACGTGATTGTGATTTCGCGTGTGACTATTCGCTGTGAACCTCAAACGATGCGCTTCCATGTATCCTTCAGAACAAGTTATAATCTCTTCTGGTGCTTTCTTCTTCGTCTCCCTTAAGTAGGTTGCGAGTTCTTTTGGAACAGTATTCAAATACTTATCCACCGAGAAAAATTCAATAAGATCGTCAGGTGTCATTGTTACATCTGCTGCTGTTAACCACTTTTTAAGAGCTTCAATAATCCTCTGTAAATAAACCCTAGGATTATCATCTTCCGTAGGAGTTATAGTTTTGTACTTCGTACAGTACCCGCTTTCCGTGAGTCCGTACCTCTCCAATAAAGCTCTTTTCAGACCTTCATAGTTCTTCAACTCTTCAACAGTCATCTTATTGTACACACTGACTGCTTTGCTTGTTAGGAAACTTCCTAAAACCACCGCTCGCTTTTCCACAGGGATGTCGTTCGCCTCTGCTTGCTTCTCAAACATTAACAGATATTCTTCAATATCGTTTTTCTTTTCGTCGAAGAATGGAAGCTTCAATTTCGGATACTTATTAGCATAGGAAGTACTATGGCTGCTCTGAGCACTCTGTGATGCTATCACTGCGTCATGTTGACGCTGTTTTTCTTCAGCATCAAGCTTCATCTGAAGCATTCTTTCTTCCGCCTCTCTTGCATCTTTCTCTGCCTCCAGCTTGACTCTCTGAGCTTCAGCTTCAATCTTAGCTTTCTCTCTTTCAACTTAGCTTTCTCTTTTTCAGCTTCAAGCTTAGCTTTCTCTTTTTCAGCTTCAAGCGCTAACCTTTTCTCCTCTAGAGCTGCCGCAACCTTCTTCTCCTCCAAATCAGCAGCTACTTTTTGTTGTGCGATTGCGGCTTCTTGAGCCATTTGGTCTTTTAATAAAGCAGTGATTTCCTTCACACCTAAACCTCCCGACTTCCACATCTCCATAAGCTCAGCATTAGATGTAGCCATAGTTATATTTGTTGTATACAAAACAAATTACAAAATATATTGTTCGCTAACAGAGTCACTTTCAACGCACGAATCACAATCCCGTTTTCTACCAAAATTTCGAAATTTAGCTTTCACTGATAGCTCTATGAAAACAAATTTCTAACCGCAAAATTACAAATGTATATATATATATATATATATATATATATATATATATATATATATATATATATATATATATATATATATATATATATATATATATATATATATATATATATATATATATACTAGTTTAAACAATCTGCAATAAAATTTGACAAAATTTTACGGGGAATTAGTGTTTTCACTACAGAACTCCAACAGAGGAAAAATGTGAATTCCGGAAAACCACTATTTCGCTCCGCTCAATTTTGCAAACTTTAACGCCTATCTAAACAATATTAATCAGATATTATATAGTATATATATATATTATAATATATATTACTATATATATATATATATGTATATATATATATATAGTTATATATATATATATTTTTATATATATATATATATATAATATATAAAATATATATATATATATATATAATATATTATATATATATATATATATATTTATAAGAGCATAAAGTATGAATTACTAAAATTATTCCAGTGTTTCTCTATTTCCAAACGATAAGTATTGTTGCAATAACAGTTTGTTATTCCACCAATACACAAAGAAAAACAAATACGTTTAACTTCAATAAAACAAATAGTCCAAACGACTATATTGACAGTTAAAAAAAATACAATATCAACCTATATCATATATCAACAATTGAGATATAAGTTGCAACACTTGAACATTAGTTCTGGCACAGGTTTTAGCAAACGACTGTACTACCTTGAGCTCAAATATTCAATAAAATAGCAAAATAACTTTACTACAAGCACTTCATTGATAAGAAGTAATGACTGAAAGGTTATAATATAAGATTCCGGACAGGTATACCCAAATTTATAATGTAGTGCGATTGGTTAAAAATAATAAATTATTTGTCATAAACTTACTCTTCCAACGTATAAACAAATCCCTTGGCCAGGCCCCCGTGACAATCCAATCAGCAAACACTTACAATGATTCTCAAACCTGTATTGTAGCAGTATCCAGGCCTCCTGTTAAATGAGTTACCGGCCTGTGCAATATTAGAATGCAATATTAAACTTTAAAAACTCACCAACTTATCTCCCTGGAGACCCTTCAAGTGAAACAACGGTTTGACCGAGTTCTTTACCTTATGTGAAAACAGTTCAGTCAATACTTTTCTTATCAATGAATAAACTCGTTTTATGATCAATCTTTTGATCATGAAACCAATGCCTTTACGACTTAAAGCAATACTAATTGAATATTTGAATAAATGAGAAAGTAAAATACGTTTGGAAATACTCAAGAAAACCACTGGGACAATTTTAGAAATATTTTAATAAAAAAAAAATAAATGAAAATGTACTGGTCTTACAAACTAGGTTTTATAAGTCCATGAACATGTATCCGAATGTCCTTGGATATTCGTTTACATGCGCACTGAACAAATATAGAACCATCAGTACTGTATATCGATTTATTTTTATATATATATATATATATATATATATATATATATATATATATATATATATATATATATATATATATATATATATATATATATATATATATATATAATTCCATGTACATGTAGCCGGATGTCCGCAGGTATCCGTATACATGCGCACCGCTAATATAGAACCTAAATACTAACTACTTATAATAATATATATATTATTATATATATATAATATAATATATTATATATAAATAATTATATATATATATATTATATATAAATATAAATCCAAAAATAATAAAGATCAACACAAAATGCTACAATAAATTTATATAAAATTTTTTTTTATTTAAATTTATATATATTTATAGTATATATAATATATATATATATATATAATATATATATATTATTATATAAAAGTTAAATAATAGATATTGAATATCTCTATAAAATATTTAAAAACAAATATTAAATCTAAGGTTCATAAATAAATAAACAAAAATTATATAACAAAAATATATGGATGGGGACGGAGCAAAAGATATAAAATATTTACTTGTAAATTAAATGTTTCTAATAATTACACAAGACATCGATTTATCAGTGTGTACAAGTGAATGCAGTTCCAGCTGACAAATAACAGCTGTTGATCTAAAGCAAGGAGTTGCCAATTAGTATTAAAACAAATCTTATTTTCAAATAAATGAAATGGGACTTTAACAATTATTCATGTGTAAAATAATAATTATTTAATCGTTAAACGTTTTATAATTTTTACATACTTTTGATATAAATACACTTCAAAATAAACACCTTACCTGCTAGTGAACATATAGCAATACCGTGGACACTATGGCACTTGCAAATCGCATTTTACAGACGACGCTTTGTGAAAAACAATTGCAAAATTATATTTACACAATAAACACAATTACATTAAAAACACAGCTTAAAACACCATTAGCTTTACAAGAAAATAAGCCACAATATTTCCACATTGAAAATTATAACACCATATTATATTTTAAAACATTACTACAATTACTTTGTAATAAAATATAAAATAAGACACTCCATGAATATAAAAATATGCACACTATACAAATAATAAATTGATCGGACAAGGCATCAAGCGCTACCAACTTTATGCACCT
>JABUQX010108323.1:0-30092 GCA_015478945.1 Trachelipus rathkii | reverse complement strand
TATATATATATATATATATATTATATATATATATATATATATATTAATATATATTTATATATATATATATATAGTATATTTATATATATATATATATATATATTATATATTATATATTTATTATATATCACTATATACATTATATATATATATATAGCTATATAGTATATATATATTATATATATATTGAGTGCTCTCCTGTTTTAATTAATTGCTAGTCAGACAGAACTTCTTTTATAAGGATGTTAAACACAGGATGCAGTGAGCTTATTAATTTCAAGGTTTGCTATAAATATAGCAAAGCTTGAACCCCAGATATCCTGGGTAAAAGAAAAAATATAACAATAAATAATACGAAAGAACAATATATTAGATGAATATATATTATAATGATAATGACAAAAAATAAATAAAATAAAAGTAAATTGAAAATAAAACAAGCTTAGGGCCTAAATCGGTTTTTTTCCTACTGCATTTGTAAACGATATACAATTTTAGTAAAATTTAGAAAATTGGCCGTAGGTTCCCTACTAGGAAGCCCTTTGAGGAGGAATTAGGCTTTGGTTTATATCTAACCCAAAGCTTTCTACCATGAATAAACTAACTCTTAAGAACAGATTGGTTAAAAAATATAATGAAATATGCCTATAGTCCACTTTACACCTGGGGGCCTTCCTAATAGGTCCTACATCGGCACATAATTATTTTTAAATTCATAGTACATAATATATTAAATATTTTTGGGGGTCACTGCACTCACCGCAATAAAACAGTAATAAAATATGTTTTCATAAAGAAACGAAAATTTACTATGTCTTTAATTTTAATGAGATAATTCCATAAAGTAGATCACAAAATCTGTTCGCTTGTCTCGTAGATAGATGGCGGTTAGTATAAGCGTTTAAACAAAGTATTTGCAATTTTCAACATAATTTCCGATAGGATTATTTGACCACATGTCTATAAATACAGTGCGTAAATTTTATTTTGTTTATTTTAATTTTGCTTGCTATTATTTTATTTCATTTTTATTCTTGTCTTTATTTTAATATTCAGTTTGTATAGAGGTTTTTCATGACCTCCATCACCACAGGTACTCCCCTTGGCAGTGCTAAAGGCACGATACCCTAATCCAAATAGCGCGCCGGCATTCGAATGTGCCTACCTCTGCTCGTAGTCTAGTAGGAGCTTGGGTGGGTAAGTCTGGGCAGAGATTCCCTGTTTGCGTCGTGTTGTCGGCGAGTCGGGGAACATCGGCATGTGTTTCGTGAACGAGTAGCCCGAGGTGGAACTGTAGGGGTGAAGAATCCTTAGCCGGAGTGGAGGGGAGGCAAGGGTGACGATGACCGTTTGCGGGTGGAGTCTGAGCCGCGTCGTATTGGTTTGCTTCGTCGTGGCTGAGGAGGAGATATGGTGGTAGGAAAGGATAGAATGTGAGGGAGTCTAGAAGAAAAAGAGTTATATGAAAAAGGAAAGGAGGGAGAGGGAGAAGGAGGAGGAAGAATGGCAGTGTAGGAGGAGAGTGGATGTCGAATCTCATTGAAGAAGAACGAAACAGTGAAGGAGGAGAATTGGAAAACATAAATAGTGTTTAAAGGTCTTGAGGGAGGTCAGAAGAACTATAGGGGGAAGGAGTATTCGTCTCTCAAGTTTAAAGGCGAGGGCTCCTACAGGCGAGTCGGGGGATTGCGAAAACGAACTCAATGTGAAGAAACAGAATGACATGGGAGCGGGATTGAAAATCGGTAAAGATATTTCTCTTCTTCCTTTAAGGTTTCACTTTGGGGAAAATGGGTCTCCATCGAGATTTACTGTAGAATGGAAAAAGTATTAGTCCGGCTTGCGGTTGGGCCAGTCATCGCATTACGAACGAAGACGGATTATTGTGAGTTGTGCAGTTGAGAAATTGTCCTAGGATTTTATAGTGGTGCGCTCTATGATGTGGGACGGAGGAAGGAGATATGGGTCTCCACGACGAAGGCAACAGCAGCGTCAGGTGAAGTTTTTTGGTTTTAATGTATTTAAGCAGAGCAGTTCCGCGTCGGCTGCTAGAAAGAGGGAGGAAGTGGATCTATTCAAACCAAGTTAGGGAGGAGACTGTGAAAGAAGTCACAAGGAAGTGTTATTGGGAAGAGTTTGGTTAAAACCTGTGCGATCTTCATTTATATTCACTTAATATTACAGGCAGGTGGAGGTTTTTTTTGTGGAGGGGGGTTTGTTTTTCCGATTACAGTGCATGGATCGCTCGCGGTTAACAGCGAGATTACGTGTAGATAATGCTCACCCGAAAATAGCCATTATCCAGAAGGGGAGAGCGTACAGTACATTAAAATGGTTTTCCGGTATTGGTGAGTTCTTGGCTTAAAGAAGAGAATCCTGTAATAGCTGCCCAACAAGGTTGTGATAACTCAGTTCAAATAATAGCGGGTGTGCGGGCTTTTGGATTGGAGAGGAGAATAAGTTTCGATATATTGAAACGTAATCCTGCCACCTAGAACAATGTTTAAAGAAAATTAATCATATAATCTTCTCCTATTCAAGGAAGGTATTCATTAATTATAGGTTTCTACTAACGGCCGGGTCTGGCTCCTTAAGATCATATACGCTAACCAGCGCTTTACTATTTAAAAGCGTTAATAGTTTCTCAATGGTAGCTCAATAGTAATATCTTTATTTAGATATCTCTCCAATACATTAGTTCGTTACAGTGATGAGGATTAGCTGCTCGGTCCCAACAAATAAGCAGTGTCGAGAGTACGATCTATACATCGTTAGATAGTGTTTATTTTACTTACCAGACGGGCCAGGGCAGGCAGAGGCTGCTCCAACGACTCTGATCGATGTGGACACGTTCAAAAGGCAGCTTACAGGGAAAAGGTAAGACAGGGGGAACCCCGATGACCATCAGGCGCGGCGTGTATTTTGGTTGTTACTCTCGTTTTTATTAATGTACCTAAATTTTTTTCATTTTTCGGTTTTTAGACGGGTCGGCAGGAAGGATCAAATGTGTGTGTCACAGTTTGAGCAAATTCAATTTCGTCTCTTGCAAATTCAGATCGAGGGCACACAGGAATCGGGCCAAGCAACAGTTGTGCGACTTTGTATATTTATTTGCTCACTCAACCGCAGGGTAAGGGAAAGCGAAGTAGAAAAATTGAAGAAAAACAAGACCTTACGGAACGACATAGCAGTTTACTGACTTAAGGACGAGAGAGAATCCCTTGAGAGACATCCGCACCAGAAAGTAATTAATATACTCAAAATTTTATCTCATGGTGCAGATTTGTAGCCATCAGTTGACCAAAGAGAAAGCAGAGGATATTCTGGGTAGGAAAAGCGACAGGCATCCCTCTCTCTCAGTAGTCTCTGCACTCGTTTGCCTATAGACGTCGTAGTCTTTTGATGATTGTTGGTAATAGAGCTTAGTTATGGTAATTCTGGCGATGCAGTTTTGATCCTTACAAAGGATGGCGGTGGACGCCGAGCTTGTTCTATTGCTAGTGCAAGTGGTGTCTTATCTACTCTGTATTAATTATGTGTGTGTCTGATTATGCATGTATTGTAGAACTAGTGAGACATACTCAAGGTGACGAGCATATCTCGAGGAGAGTTGCTTCTGTTTCGTTTCATGGGGACCATGTAGCGAAGTGGTAAAGTGGTTTTATGTTGTTTATTCTCTTATTCTGTGATGATAAATGTGGAGGGATCACGAACCACTCAGAAGTAGTGAGCTGAATGAACGAGGAGCGGTTTTAAGCTCTGACCGACAGACATCGTCGATAGTTAACTCTTTTCTCTCGCTAAAATAAGCATCTTGGTATTATCTGTATTGTCTTTCAGGTTATGGTTGCATTTGACTTGTGTGCGTGATGAATGAAAAAGCAGCAGAGAGGTAAGACCTTTCAACTCCGTTCAAGATTGTCTTGATAGAAAAGATAAGGAGAAAAACAACTTTCCTACAGACAAAAAATACGGTTAAAATTAATTAAGCAACAATTACCTGAACTACTTGGTCCGAGCTTAAAGAGTCCTGAAAGGGTGAACTAAAAGTGAGAAAATTGTGCAGAGAGAAGTGACTTCTTGATATAAGTTTCAAAAAGCAGCCGGGTATAAACGCTTGCAATCAAATACATAGAAATTCCATCTTTGTAATAAGAAATAATTGTCCTCTCGTGTGGCTATGGGTGCGGATTTGTATGATTTGCAAAGGAGGGGTGCGGAACCAATATCAAGCGCCCCGATTTTATGAAACAGAAATGATAGAAGTTTTTAGAAGCAGTGGTGGCCGGAGGGGGCCCGGTACTGTGGACGAAAAGCTGCTTACTGATTTGATTGTACTAGGCCTATGGAATTATTGTGCCGCGCATTAACGCGTCTCTGCCTTAAATAAAGAGTGAACAAATTGCCATCTAACTATGAATGGCTATGTTGTTTCCATAGATAATGTGAGATGATAAGGTGTGACACCAAAATTTACACACTTCTGCCGAGAGTTATGTTTACGCATGCTCATTCTATTTTTCGTCCAAAACCTGGCAAAAACTTGCAACTTTAGATTTGTTGCTCATGCTTGCGGTTCATTAAGGAGAAGATGGTGTAAGCATTACTGGAGCTTAGGTCATATCCAGATAGCAAGAAGTGAAAAGGGGAGAGACCCTCTAAGGAACGTTCATACTGATGATATTAAAGCGTTGAAAAGTCTGGGAGCTGCACTCTCTACAAACCGTATTATGGCAAATGCGTGAGATGTAACTCAAAAATAGTATTATTTATGTGCCAAAAGGTTAAGTAGTGGATTAACGGGCCTGGTACGAAGGTTCAAATGTGGTTCATTTTCGTGCCTCCACTGCTACTCCGGAGAGTTAGGGGGGCTGGTAAGTGCTTATTTAAGATCCAGTTTCTTGAAGAGGGATGCGTTCTTACCTGCCCAGATGTCCCGAGGTGAGTTTGAAAGACACTGGAAACCTTGTGCGGACCGGGGGGTAGGCGGCTCTAAAGGAATATACGTTACACCACGCCGCTTGGCAGAGCCCTAAAATCACCCACAGAGGCGAGGGCCTCGCAACGAATCAGAAAGCTACCCTGATTAAGGCACCATTAAGTGAGAGGGGAGAAATTTTAGGACATTATTATTAATCTTCTTGTTAGGGATTAAGCGGCGGGACGTAGTTACCATTAGTCAATCGAGGCATGTGCGTAACATCAACTCCGCCTTAGGCTGCTTGACTTATCAGGAGGCAGAGCGCCCCGAGGCACGAGGCGGCATTAGTGTGGATATCCTTAGTAGTCGTCTATTATGGAGGGTGGTTTCGTTTCATCAGATGTTTGTTTGACGCAGGAGAAAAAGAAAAGAAGATAACCAGGGAGAGAGTTCAAAACATCTCTGTCCGGAATTTAATTTTCTTCTGTGCAGTGCTGTATTTTTTGAGGGGAAGGGGAGGAACTCCGGGGAAAATTCTTTTTTTTTAATTTATTTATTTAATGAGGTACCAGAAGTATTATTATATACTTTTGAAGATAGGCAATTCCGCGGAGATTGGTCCATTTTAAGTATCAGAAGAAATCTTCCATATTGAGTTAAACTCTATCTTGCAAGTAAGACAGAGATTTCGTATACAACGCTTGATTCAATTCCAGATCTCTTTCTGTTTTCTTAGTTACGGTACTCTTTAATTAAGGATCTGAATGATGTGGACAGAAAAAATCAGAACTCCAAAAATGGGTTGTTGGGTCGACATCAGCAACCACAAAATACCCAGAAATATGAAACGGCGGAAGGCAGAGGAGGAGGTTAAGGTGCACAGAGTGCGTCGTCGGACCGAGGTGACAGGGGATGGGTGGATAGCTAAAGGCGGCGATTTTGGTCATGCTACGTAAAAGAAGCTCCTGTCGGAAAGAGGTAACAGCGCGAGACTTTTTTCTCATGTCTATTCTGGTAAGCAATTCTTCGAGGGCTAGCACGCAAGAATATTCGAGGCTTCGCGGGGTTAGGTTCGATTAAGGATAAGATAAGGAGTCCTTGTCGGCAGGCCGGGCTGTCGAAAATGACGGCGAGTGGCGGAGTATTCGTATGCTCGTGTAGACGAGAAGAAGGCGAGAGCGCTAAGAAACAAACGCTGAATGGAATAGAGTGTGTTAAATGTTTGGAAGGGGGATAGGCCAGCTGTATCCACCGCCTTTATGGATTGGGCTAGTGGCGAAGAGGATTTCGCGAGAAAAGTGGCGAGGGAGGTGTGGCAACCTTTATACGGCATTCAGGCCAAGACCGGGCTGTGTGCATTAGAAATCGAAATTATCCGTGTGTAGGGTATAATGGATATGGCCAGGTGAGGTTGGGAAACGGCCAGAGAGTGGGTGCGGAATGATGAAATTCCTTTTGGGCGGATCACGAATAGTATGACATGAAGATGTCACATTTGAGCAACCCGCCGTTGACATCAGGCCATGCCCTTTGTTCCAGGAGAATGTAAGAACGGTCTGCGACACCTAGAACGGAGAGGAACTTTGGAGTCGATGAGAGCGTTGTAAATAAGTTAGCAGGATGACGAGGCATGGCAATATGGGGTACAGCCGGGAGGAGGTAATCAAGAAGCAGCGCGTGTATTAAGGAACGAAGGATTTTTGTATCATCAGATACTGGGCAGATGGGTGTGTTGAAGGAGCTTATCTGTCCTTTTGGCACATCTAAGCACAAACAAGATGCAGGATAAAGAAAGGCATTGGGAGGCCAAAGGACACTGTGTTGGAAGAGAGGAGGAAGGGGTAAGCCACATTTGGTAGAGGGGTGATAAAGAACGCGCAAGCGAAGAACGCAAATCGGCGCAGCAACTAATTACTTATAATTGTCGGGAGGGAGTTTATTGGAGTCCTTTGTACTAGAGATTAGAAGAACACGAGCGTTATGATTAAAACTTTATGCCATTGAAAAAAATGCAGTGTCGCATTCTAGCCACAATACAAGTACACGTCAGGCGTTTAAAACCCAGCTAAAGCGGATCAACATCTTGTTTGTATACCATGTTTAGCCATCAAAGCGGTGTTGATAGAATGAAGCGGGTACCAGCGCTACTATATATATATATATATATATATATAGTAGAATATAATTAATAGGTGTTATTTGAGGCGTCATCATACTAAATAGAGGTATATAGTTTAGTGATATGAGGAATAATAACTGGGTGACCCTACTATACCTATGGTAATAAAATATTTATTGACGATTGTATCATAAAGAATAAGGTGAGTGGAATCAGGGATATAATAATTGGTAGATTAAAATATAATACTATAAGTGAGTAGGTACCTATCTATAGTAAGGTATTCCATTGTAGTGAGTTATATATATAAGGATTAAATAACTAATTGGATAGTAGAATATGTGATGGTGAAGGTCTCATAAATTATGAATGATTCTGGAGAAATAAAAAGTAATATTAAACACAATAAAAATATTATTGAATAATAAAAATTAAAATAAATTTATCTAGGGATGAGATGGGAGAGTAGCGCATAAAAATAGGGAGTATAAAATTATTGATGAATAAAATAAATAACTAAATAAGTAAATAAGTGAATATTAAATTCATAATACATTAGACTTATGATAATTAGATAAGTATTAATTGATATGGAGTGGAATAGCAAATAATTAAATGAGAGTACATGAATATTATATAGATAATCGCAGAAAGGTCTCGGAGGAAATCCCAAAAATGGATAATTTGATTCCGGGTTTAGAGAATATGATGTACGGGAAGGAAAGATTTGTGGGCAAATTAAGTTGAGCACCTCTTTTTGAAACAGACGGCAGCTGCTAAATTTAAGAATGATGGGTTCATACGACTAGGACGCGTTTTCGAGTGTACACATGCAGAAGCCATAATGTGTTATTGTTAATAGTAATGATTATAAAATAAGAAATATTAACAATTAATAGTAATAGATTAACTAACAAAAAATTATGCAGAGTAGAATAACCAGATAAAAATAAATAAATGAGGGACGAGCCGAAAATAATTAATAACATAATAAGGGGTGAGGTGAAAAGTTTAGCTGACAACAATTTGTAATTTAAAAAAATAATAATTCAGATTTTAAATTAAGTGATCAATGAGGATAGTAATAATTAAAGAAATAGCGTGGAAATTATAAATAATAATAATAATAATAATACTGAATGTAAAAACTAAGATGATAAATGAATTTAGTTATATACTACTTTATTCGTATTTAGAAAAAGAAGAAGGTAAATATTATATATAGAAGAAATTAATAATAATGAAGTAATAGATTACGTCACTCGTTTCAATAAATATTCACCTAAAATGAACCTTAATCACCCCCCATATTCGTAAAATAATTCGTGGAATATCAGGATCTCGAAACAAGAGAGGTGAGATAAGAATAAATAATAATACATACAAACAAACAAATTAGTAATATGCATAAATAACAACTATATAATAATAATGGAAAAAATATAATATTATTAATAGATAATAATAATAATATATGATAATGAATAATAAATGAATAATTAATAAGAGAATAGATCACTCTTCTCTAGAATGAGATGATAATAATAATACTATATATATAGTCAGTTAGTTAGTTGATAATGACTTATTAAATAGTATAGTATAGTAATAATTTAATTAATAAACGAGAGTAATTTCATAGATTAAGAAAACACAAGAACTTACGAAAATGGAGGGAAATAAGTTTATATCAAGTGGTAATTAATGGAGCTAATTTAAGGGGGAAACATTATTACTCAATAATAAAATAAGCTGAGGAGGACAAAACTAATAATATAAATTGTTAAAAAAAATAATAATAATGATATGAAGGAATATGAAAAAATAGTGAAGGTGAGCCGGAATAATATATAGTTAATAATAATAATAATAATCAGTTATTGTGAATAATAATTAATAATAATTTTTAATAATATATATATTTAGATCTTAATTAAATAATCAATAATAATAATAAATGAATAATAGATAGGGATAATAATAATAATAGGGGAGATAAAATAATAATAATTAAATAAATAAAAGCCATTTGATAGAATGGAAGGATTATTAATTAAGATGAAGCAGTATGATTGTGTGCATAATCCCTCAAAATGTTAAATAAAACACATAATGATTAGATAGAGAACGAGTATAATGGATCCGACTAAAGAGCGTAAAAGCTAATCAGTGATTATTGGATGAAGTATATTATCATATTTCGAGAACATTTATTATCAATACTATAACAAAATCTTTGTATATTAATAATAAATTAAAAATAGAATAATATATAATAAAATAGATGAGGAATAATAATATAATTATATAAATAATAATAATAAAATAATAAATAATTGGTAATGAATAATAATAATAATAATAAATATAATAATAAATAAATAAAATAATAAATAATAGATGATAAAAAGTAATAATAATCAATAATAATTGATGAAAAATAATAATAATAATATATAAATATAGTGAGATAGGGGATATCAGGAATTATAATAATTAATAAATATATAATAATATTAATAATAATAATGAATAAATAGATAATTTAATAATATATTATAATCAATAGATGAAGTAATAATAATAAATAATATATTATATAATAATTGAATTAATGTAGATTTTCTAGATAGGATAATAATAATAAATTATAATATAAGTGTAAATATAAATAATGGGAAATAATATCAAATTAATAATAATGATTATATATAGATTTATATATTAAATTTAAATAATGAATAATAAATAATAGGATAATATGATAAATATAATATAGAGTATTAATAGTAATAGAAATAAAAAATAAAGTAATTTAAATAATAGTTAAACGGTTTTAAATAGTCAACTAAAGCTGGCGTCGTGTTGTGAGCTATGGGCGCGAGGTTGGGGATCTATTTGTAGCATTTAAGAGAAAAGACAAGATGGGGAGGAAAAACAGAGAACAATTAAGTGATTGAGTTTAAGTAGCCTAAAGAGATAAATCGCTTCAAGGGTGATGTGTGAGAAATAGAAGATTTATACACGTGCGGTAGCGACATTATGTCTTTTGCCGGGGTCGTTAATATTTAAGACTTAATAAAGAAGTTTTGATATTTACTATCGAACACGAAAGCCAAAGTTGGTGTGAGTAGATCCTGATTGTAGCTTTTTGGATGAGGTATTTATTCTTACTTAGAAGTCTCTGTGATTGGCGCTTTATTATGATTATGAAGCCGTGCGAAGATTTCGTAAGTGAAGGTGAATTTCGCGTTATTGTTCTTAAGGATGAGGGGATAATTTTTGTTGTGTAAATGCTACGAGAGAATATTGTTTTGTATTGCTATAACGTTTTGGCTCATTGTAAATACAATTTTATGTTTTGACAAAAGATCAAATTTATTTCAATTCTAACATTTGAATGAATTTAAAAAATATATGCAAAATACATTAACAATTAAGGGAATGTAAATATAACGTGTATAGAGATTCAAGAATAAGTGAAAGCTGTTTATATGTATAGTGAGGTTGAAATTTTCTCAGTGCTCCTTCGAAGGCTCGCCTGGTATTAGTTACACGAATTATTATTTAATTTTGCATAACAATTATAGAGGTAAATGGAGGCGGTATATCACTGCACAACTTCTGACATACCAGAAAGGACAAATTAGAAGTAGAAATAGCGAGAATACAATCAGACTTTAATAGATTATAGGATTATTATTAAAAAAATATGTTTTGGACAAAATTCCTAATATTTTTAGGAGTAATTTCTATTAGTTAGAATAGGATAAAATTTGACTTAGATTGAGATTCTGTATTTATTTGTTCTTTGAAAGAAAGTACTTGAATCAGTCAAGGATAACAAGCCTAATAACGTATGGCAGGACGAATAAATCCTGATGTTTTAATAGTATAAAATCTCATTTGCTCTATACACTAAATTATTGAGGAGATAGGGTTGCTATTGTTTATTTTGTGTTAAGTAAACTACCAAATTGGTACTTTGCTTATATTCTGTACCAGATTTTAGGAGAGTCTGTATGCCTCTACCCATGATACTAATAAATTTTTGTTTTTTATTAGATTAAATTTATTATCTACAATTGTCAACAAAGCGTTTATGTTTTTTGTTTCCGAAAATTAAACACATTTGTGTTTGTATTTATTACTGCTCTTAGATATTCCGATTTGTACATCGATTAAATTTGATTTGGGTGTATAATGGATTAAAAGTTGTTCATTCTAGCATAACTAGAGAGTGTATTAAGAATTGTGACAAATTTTGAAAGGCATTATTTTGTTTTTAAGTTTATTATTTAGTAAGAATAAGATGGCCCATAAATTTATGTTAATAGTATCATCCTGATGGTTGACACCTGTGAACTACTTAACAGCGCTTGTTTTGTGGCATTGAAATTTTGAGTTCAAGTGGGGATTGATGTGTGCTGCCTTAAGCTGACGATATATGTGTTACGCGTCAGATAAGTAATAGCATTCTGTTAATAAGCTCATTGTACTTTTATGTGAAACCTAATTAAACTGATACCCATTGAGTGCTCGTCGGTAATTTTTAGTTTATAGAGTAGTGTTTGTGTGCTCGGAAACTACAATCCGAACAGCTGTTCGAGAATAATTAACAGGTAAAATACACATGCTCTTGTTTTTCTATTTTTGAGTTTGCTTTGATTACTGTTTTTTCAAGTAAGGTTTATATGATCAGAGCATTCTTCTGTGTATTGTGTTCTGGTTTATTGGATTTGGTATGAAGCCAATTAATTTGTTTGATTTCTGTAGTATTAGTTATGAATCTTCCCAATGTTTAGTTAGTTTACTTGCCATATTATTTATTTAGGTAGTATTGTTGAGTAAATTAGAGACCAATTTATTCAACGATTATTGCTCAAGTAAATGATAATGTTTAGGAATTAGAATTTACATTCGTGTATCTCGAGTCAGACTTTTCTCGTGAGAGAGTGTTGAGGGTGGGTGGTTCAGAGCTTTTCGACAGGGATAACTTTGCAATTTTTATAGTTCAGTTGGATAGTGATGCGGTTATAAAGTCATTGAAATTAGTGGTATTTAGAGAAAAGTTGTTGGCCTAAAAAAAATTAGGGAGGTTGAGATATTCATTATATTTTTAAACAAGTGTATTGTAAAAATCAAGTTCCCGTGGACTCTGCTGAAAGAGTCAGAAGCTCTTAATATTCAATGTAGTAGCCATTTATAACCACTCCAGCGTTTCAGAGGATTTTCTAGATATTCTTTCAGAATGGCAAAGTTTACTGCCCATTTCGAAATGTGGTCTTAAATAAAGTCAGGCACAAGACCTGTTGCATCTGTTTCTGGAACTTCGGTGCGGATGCTAAAGCTGCCCCATAGCAGGCATAAGAAGTTGCTAGCGAGTTGTTCAAAAATCAAATTGACTAATGCGTTGCTTATGTCACCCGTGTGGACAAGATTCTTTTTCAAATCAACCTCTATTTATTAGATTGGTATCATTTATTTGTTTATTCTGTGTTATTGTTTCGGTTTTTATATAATAGTTTCGTTAGAGTAGATTGGCTCCAGTTGGGAAGTGAGTGGTGTTGGCGGAATATTAGAGGCTTGGTGTCTCGAAACAATTATCCAGCTAAGAAACTAGAACTTTTGGATTATTTTTTTGCTTTATTAGTTATTTTATTAGTGAATTAGAGGAAGTTTATAATCTCTTGTTGTTATTAAATTGTATCGCTAGTAACCACTAAAAGACTTAGAAAATAAAAACAAGTTTATTAAATGATAAGTATAGTGTTTTGTTTACTAATTTGAGGTTAGTCAATGCTATTAGTCAAGCCAATATGTATTACATTCGAATACTTTTCTGAGAATTGATTTTTGTTTGGTTTGTATGTTGTGTGAATTGTTTTTTCATACGTGTCGTAACTTTTAGGAAATGGAGACTAAGATTTTGTGATATTTTTCATCTAATGAAAGAGAGAATATATATAGTTTAGAGAGGGGGCAATAGAGTATTTTCATGTTATATTCATTTTAATTGATTATTTTGTTTAGATTAATTGTTTTTATAGCCATTACTATCTACTATCTTTACATGGGATTTTATTTAGTCATATTTTATTCTTATTTTATATTCCCGTTTAAAAATATAGACACTAGAGGGTACATGTTAAGAAAACAGCATTCCAAATGATCAGAATGGCAATTTCTATAATAAAATATAATTAATAAGGACAATCTTATTCCGGATGTGTGAACAAGTAGGAAAATAGTTATAAGAAATGCAGAGCTCCTTTGAGGATATACTACTCAAGAGCAACAAAAAAGCTAGGTGTGTTTCTGAGATTCTATGAAGGAGGCTAGGCTTTAAGTATAGGGAGAGGCCTTAAACCTTACATACAGGTGTTAGGGACTCGTGCTTTCAAATATATCCAGAAGGTGTCAGACCTAATGCAAAGACGCTGGGCGAAATGCTGTAGTAAACTGGGTCTCAGTACAAAGACTCTTTAGTAACTTGTCCTTTTAAATGAGAATAGTATAAGTTACACTATTGTGTAGGTGACAGATCGAGACTACGTTAGTTAAAATTTCTGTTGGTTGTTATCAATGAGAACAACGTTTGTCTTATAGCACTGATAGCTGAACGCCCAAGAAAACCTTATTCCTGAGAGTAGATTGACGGTAAAGAAAAAAAATATAACAATTAAATGCATTGGGGAATAAGAAACAAAATTATTATAAAATTATTTAATATAATATAAAATTGACATTGTAAACAGTAAGAATAAAGAATAAAAGTAATATTTGAATTTATAGTTAAACAAGATAAAGGTGGTATACAGCGACTATCTTTGCATTTATGTTTTAAAAAGTAATATGGATAAAACAGGATAAAAAAATTAAATAAGAAAAAAAAAAAAAAATCTAGGATCTTGTGATAGGTGTCCCTGGAGTAGAGAAATTAAGGCCCATTGAAGGTTAAAGGAAATTAGGCTTTGGTTATATCGAGTCTCAACACCAAAAGCTTTATTTCTGGGAGCCCAATTGAAACTTAAAAATAACCCTAACTAAGAAACAGCATTGGTTATAAATAGACTCAAAATGAAAATTGCTATATAAGTCACTATTAAATCCGTTTAGACGATGTCCTCCTAATAAGGAGCCTTAATTCACTCCATCTGGTAAAAAAAAAAAAGTTAACAACCGATTAAAGATATTAATTTATAAAAAACTTTCATAATATATTAAAAAATATCATAATTAATGTGGTTCACTGCACTCACCGCACATAAAATCAGAATTAAATTGTTAATGTCAATAAAGGAAAGTACATGGTAACCAAGGTTAAATGATTATAAAATTGAAGTGAATATTTCTCATAATAGATTCTACAAATCTGTTTCTCTCGCTGCTGCTAGATAGATGGCGTGGTTAGACAAGGGTCTTTTAATCAATGAATGTATTGATTATATTTGCCATATTTCTCAAATAATTTCTCCGAATAAGATTTTTGAACTATCAGTTTCTATTTAATAATTACTATGTGTCGTGTTAATTTCTATTTTTGTTGGATTTTTAATTATTGACTTGCATGAATTAATAAGAAAGTCATTTTATTATTTGACTTTTATTATTTAATTATTTGTGTGCGTGACTATTTTTATTCGATGTCATTATTATGTACACTTCTATCAGTCTTAATGTCTTTTTTTATTTATTTTTAAATTATAAGAAAATAAGAATATTTATTATGTAGTTTCTCCAAAGCATTTTCAAAATCAAACATCTAACTAATATTATACTTAAAATGAAGAAATTTTAATTATTTTTTATTCTAACTAGATGGGCTTCATTTGTCACATATTGTATATGTGCGTGTTTTCTCATAAATATAAATATATGTATGAATTAATTAGTTAAATATTCTTATTATTATATATATAATTGTCCTGTGATTATATATCATTAAAAAACTACATGTTATTTAAATTTTATATCGTTAATTATTAAATAAAAATAAAATAAGATGATAACAGCTAAGTAAAAAGGCCATAGTGATGAATAGTTATTTAATATTAGTATTATTAAAAATGTAAAAGCCAAGAATCCACTTATACTTAAACTGAAGATTAAAGTAAAAATGATTCATATAATATATTAAGAATGCTAATATATTATACAATTTAATAATAAAAATATTAGTATAATAGTTGACGCTTACATAGAAAAATCCGAATTACTGATGGTAGTTATAATATTTTATATTAGTATAATATGTTGTTATAAACAATAGGTATGCCTATGACCTTTTTGCTATGTATGAATTAATATAGCTAAATATGTCCTAATTATAGGTATTTAGTATGCTAGTATATAAAATACTATAGGGGTTTAGGTGATATAAAACTTGATAGCACGTCATAATGGGTGCAAATATTTTAGATACCATTAATTATAATTAAATTAATACAGTAGGGTGGTATACAGCCGATATCCTAAACTAACTATGTACAGTGTATTGCCTTCAAACTTCTCGATATTTACAATTGTTATCTTCAAGTCTTTATGCGCGACAGCAGGAAGATATTTTCTTGGCTATTAATTTATAAATAGTAAAATTATGAATATTCGATTCCAGGGCTTTAACTATGTGAACTACAAGCTTTGCAATTAAAAAATGGATAAGTTATATTTAAAAATCCAGTCTACTAAGATTCCTGGAACTTTGTGTTCGATATTAATTTTTTGACGGCAGTAACTTAATTTAAGCAGAATCGACCCAATTTAGCTGATTTAAATATTTTGATAAATATAAATTTAGTTTCTGAATTTACTTTGTGGTTCCACAGAATTCTGCACTTCAAGGTATTTCCAAACGCAACAATTAGTATTTAGTTTGTTTTTGTTTATGTTTAGATGACAAAGTCAACCTAATCCAAAATTTTATTTTCTAATGATAATGTAACATCTGTGGTCGCAAATTAAACATACACAGGTAAGAGGACTGAAAGTCTCATTTAAACGTTTGTATAAAACAGAATTTTAAATAGGTTGTAACTGAATTATATCGCAACAAACTACAAGATGTGTGTGAAAAAATTTCAATGTTTTAGAGACAAATCGTTTTGTCTTTTACAATATAGATATTCTGTATATATGACACAGAAGAACTAGAGAGAGGTTTGTATATCGCGAGTTAATTAGTACCGTGATGTTTTTTCAGACAAGGTACCCGGGTACACAAACAAACAGTGTATTGGATGTTGTATTTACCGAAAACTTCGACAAAAAACCTTATCAAATGATGTTTTGACAAGAAATAAAAATACCGTAATCGGTACAAAATGTATCGCTCGATAAAATATTACCGTGTGTTGGCCCATCACTGGATAGAAAACTAAAGGTTATAATATATAGAAAAAAACAACAACATTGGTCTTGATTTCAGAAAATACTTCTTAATATCCGAGTAGTCAGTTTATGGAATAATTTGCCTCAGGATTAGTTTGCTTTGCAAACAATTTTGATATTATTTATTTCGATTAATTTGCTTAACAATATGAATTTATAATAATAATTTGAGAAAATCATAGATTATATGTTGCATGGAAAAGCTACTTAATCTCGCTGTTCAGATTTTAAAATAGGATTGGATAATCATCAGGTATGTGAATTGGTATTAATGCTATATATTATATATAATAAATATTCACAGTTTTATTTTATATATTTTATATCTGGTTTAAAATAGATTTTGATATGAATAATTGTTGTAATTAAGAAATATAGCAAAAATTTTACTTGTTTAACTTTGTTGACTATAATAGTAACTGTAAACGGTTTGGATGATGTAGAAAATCATAATTGTGAATATGAAGTATTCATCACATAGCTTAAACTGAAAAAAAAAAAAAAAAAAATTAAGTTATTAAATATGTTGATGCAGAGATTTGGGCTTCGATATTTGCTGAAGGATGTATCCTTTCACCTTTTATTTTCGTTGTGCGAGAAGGTAATGAGAAAGGACAGGCCTCTGAAACGCAAGCTAATGAATTTTTTTAATTAAATTCGAAGACGTTTATACCGAGTCGAATATTTGCACAAGAGAGATGGTGAAACTTCGACTTGGAAATGAAGAAGTGCATAAAAAGATGAAATTCTTCCGACACAGGTCTCCTCGCCTGGTGTCATTATAAATTCCTGGGAAATCGTAGAGTATTTAAACATCTCTGCGGGCTGACTGGTGACGTTTACAGTAGAGTCTGTGTAGAATTGTCTGCGCAAACGGGCTTCTTATGGAATAATATCGAATAAGAATGCTATAGTGAGCGAGCCTGTGTGCCCGCCCGGGCTGCAGTCGGGCTTTTGGAAACGCAGCTTATGGTTTTGCCTCACAGGCGATTTATATTACCTGGCAACATTGCTTTTGTTCGAGATTTTAGCCACAGAACCAATTACCGTTCTTATAATTGTCAAAGCCCAGAAACACAGAAGGTGGAATAATCTCTTGTTATGTCGTAAACTAGTCAAAACTTTTTATAATTTTCTTTTTTTCCAGTTTAGGGTAGCTTCAAATCATTAACTGTAATATGCATAGGGGATATATTTTTTGAAATATTTTGTATTCTATAAGCTTATTCCTTAAAATATTTTTGAAAAATGAGCATTGATTTTGAGAAAAATAGAACACATATCCTTCAAGTACATAATGATGTGCTTGATGACAAATCTTCAACAAATTGGTTAGTTATTTTTTATTTTTTATAATAATAAAGTAATAATTAGGATTTTCTAATTATTTTATTTTACATTTTCAATTACGCTGTTCATGAATTGTTTGAATTAAGTAGGTTAGGCTACTTGCCTAAGCCTACCGGCGTTTTCTTCTTTTGTAGAGTAGCCTAACAAATGCAAAAGGCACATATCCGCTACTATTTAATATAGTCTATTTAGTATTCTAGTACAATTTTGTTTGGATTGTTTTTTTGTTTTTTTGTTTTTATAGATTTAAGTTGGTTATAGTCGAGTTGAACAGATTCTAAATAATCAATATTTTTAAAAAAAAAAGTCATTGTTTTGTTTATTTCTACAAGCAACTCTGCCAAATGTTAATAAAAATTTGCTAAATTTACAATATTTTTATAAGCAATATAATTCGTTGTTTTTATATATTATTTCTTTTTACATTCCAAAAATTAGTAGGGTTATGATAAGTTTGGTTAAGTAAACAGATTTACTGTGTTTAATTAACAAAACTTATTATAACCTAAACTTAATGGGTCCTAAAAGGAATTTAAATAAATTTTTTTTAGTAGATTGATTAAATAGATTGTATGTATATCTACGAGGAGGTTTTTTGTAATACTGTTTAGTGTTTTTAGACCATGGGGTTATGAATAGAAATATAGTAATAATGAGGGTTAGCTCGTTGAAAAAATATTCATATTTAATTTCATTGATACTTGTTTCCTGTCGACTTAAATTAAAATTTAATAATCATTTTTTTTCTTAAGAAGTTTTAAACTATAACAGGTAATCTACTGTCGAAGAAATCCCTGAAGTGTTCCACATGAAGAGAAGAATAAAACATTTCTGTATTTTGAATGAAATTTTATATATAATATAAAAATCATGTACAAAAATTATTGATTTTCATTAATTTATTAAGCATTCAATTAAATTTTTATCAAAAATCGCTGTTTTTACACAATAGATTATATATACTTTTTCTCAGGGAAAATACTATATGCAGAATTGAAGAGCCATTGTGTTTATAAGTTGTTATCATTTTCTAAAAGAGATTCGCTGTTAAAAAAGTTGTTTTCTAAACTTTATCTAATGACAAATGATGAGAATATTTTTTTCATAAAATTTAAAATTTTAAATATTTTTTTTAAATTATAAGAAGTTTTGGTAATTATTTACAGTAAGTGTCCTCTTAAAAGGGAGAGTTTTTTATAATATATGGTTATAGATGGTAGACTTCTAACAAACAAACGTAATGAGAGTAAAAAATAATATGATTAGCTTTTTAGGTAAAAAAAGTATTAACTACACCAAGTGACAAGTAGCCTGGAGATTGCTTTCTTTAAAAAAATATTGAATTTGGTCACCTCGGAAGTCTAGTTTAGGACGGCATCTAATTTCAAGTTATGATAATGATTTTTTTAAGTATGTACAGAATTTAACATATGTATAGATTTTGGGTATATCTAACAAAAAACATATCATAACGTGAACGTATAGTGTCGCTAAACCAAGACAAGCCTGGTATTTGAATTGTATGGAGGTTGCTTTTTGTAAACCTAGACCATAACCTAGACTTGATCTGTATTTTGGGCCGTTTTAAACGGCTAGATGGTCGAGTTCTATGGGGTAACGGATATAGGACAATGCTTTATTATTTTCTTTCTTATCAGTTTTCCCTGTGACATCTGGAAACTTCAAATACAGAACAGGGTGAAGAAAAGGAGAAGTTGGTTTATTTATTTTTTTATAAGAAGAGACTTATCAATATAAAATTGAAAACTTTTAATCTTTAATCATACTTAAGCTTCACTGTCTCATTTCAGATGATCCATTAGATTTTCTTCGATTAATTAGGTTAGCGGATTACATTTTTGTTAGAGTATGGATATGCTATGATTTTTATAAAATCGTTTTAGAGGCCCTACGCTGTAAATAATTACCCAAAAATTAGCCTTGCATTATCCTTGACACCTCCCAAAGTTTCATTTTGGGATTATAATGGGATTTAAGTGATATAGATAATACAAGTTTAATATGTATCATATATATAAAGTCATCATATCTGATCTTGCTTAAATTCATATAAATAGTTTATAAAAAAATGAGATGTTTAATAAAACCTTTATTTAAATAACCTGGCATTTAAATAAAATTTAATTTTTAGAAAGAAATATTGGTATCAAACTTATTTCAAAAAATGTTCTTAGTATTAGTTGCTGGATGGATATTCTGAGGGTGGTTATGAACTTGGACAACTATATTTTTATTCTGAAATGAAATGCTTCGTGACATGCAATCATTTTCTATTCATATGCTGGTAGAGCTTAAGTCTGACCAATTAGAGTTTTTGGATTTAATTACATCAGTACAAGCAATCCAGAGAACAGGTGGTGGTGAAGGGAACCAAAAAGAATGAGGTCTTATGGATAGAAAAATATAACTTAAACTTCATTTTTATTTTTCCCCAGAACAAAGCTTAATCACCACTTGTCTGTGTGTAGAAATGATATATCCATCTAATTCATTGAAGTTTAATTTCTTTCTCTGATGGGCAACTGGATAGTTAGTTATTAATAGAGCAAGTGAAATGACTTTGTATAAACTTGTTCCACACTGAGGGAATGAAAGGATGGGGCTTTTGATTTCTTGGTATTTTCTTAACCTGACTGAACTGATGTGCCAGCTGTTATTCATTTTGTATGTACTCCTCTTGGGTAAAGTATGTGATAGTCATAGTTGTGGAAAGTTATTTTGCTCATTCAAAGAGCTGTAAAGGTGTTATGATCTGATTTTTGTAAGGTCTTTGTTGCCTCCCTTTTAACAGTACCACCAACCCCATCACAATCACATGGACCTTTACCATGAACTGTAACTGTAAAATGCCAATCTGCTTCAATTCCAAAATCATTCTTGTGATTGCAAAGGTTCACAAAGAAGGGGTGAATTGTAGTTTTATTGCTATTCCAATAATTAGTCTTGTAAAATGAAACTGCAATTTTCAGAAGTCATAAATTACTGCAAAATATGAATAGGATAATTTTTCCTTTGTATAACTAATAAAAGCACTGTTGCTTGCAATAAAATCATGATGAACTTTCAGATTCGTGCAAAACAGATCAAAAAATTCATTTGCAGGTTTTGGTAGTTTCTAAGTTGCACCTGTCAACTGAGATCCATTGGTAAAAGGTTACAGTTTCAATTAATTTTTCCTCAAAACCATCTAATAGGATTTCATTACTTCATCAACATCAGGGCCAGACTCACAATCTGAAAAGCGACAATACTACACATGATATTATATAATAATATAATGAAAAATATAACTATATAGTACTATATTTAATAATTGATTATTAATGGATATACTTATTTATGTGTAAGAAAGTATATATATCATATAATAATTATATATATGCAGCAGTGTGTGGACTCCAGTGTAAACTTTTTTTTAACTACTTTCTCTCATCTCTCTCTCTCTCTCTTGCTATCTCTCTCATCTCTCTCTCTCTCTCCTCTCTCTCTTCCATCTCTCTCTTCTCTCCTCTCTCTCTCGATTAAAGTATATATATATATATATTATATAATATATATAATATATATATATATTATATATATAAATATAATTATACTATACTATTATATTAATATATATATATATATATAATTAGTATATATATACGTTTAAATAAAACTTAAACTTGTGTTCACCTCATTATACATTAAAGAGAATTCTTAAGGTTCCTTGCCTGTGAGCAACATGTAAAATTGTATACTAAGAGATTTTGCCAATGCAGCAATATAAACAAATTTCACTCTAATTCACACACACACACCACAAACACACACACACACAATTTCCTTACGAAGTCACCTTTTTTAATTGATGAAAAATAGCATTTTAAAAATTTTTAATTCCCCTGGTGATCTTCTTACACTTTTTGTTTCCATTATCTTACATAATCTTTTATACTTATTATGTAATATTGTTTTTATCATTTGACAAATTTCGCACATAAAAAAGAGAATTTTATCGTAACCATTATGAAATTTGGTAAAGAATATCGATTCATTTTTATAATATTAACTGCGTGCTTAAGCACGAGCAGCCCCTAGTATAGGCAGTTAGCCTCTGATATATGACATATATATGATTATATATCTATATATTTATTAGATGTATATATGTATATTAATATATATATATATAATATATTAGTTATATATAATATATATATATATATATTAATAAATATAGATATATATATATATAATTATATAATTATAATAAATATATATATAATATATATAATATATAATTTTTTAAAACTTTTATTTTTAATAAACGTGATGAATCTGACTGAATACGTGAGCCGCGAGCCACATTAAAACGGTTTAATGGTGAGTTGAGAAATAAGTTACAAAAGCTTAGAATTAGTGTGTTGGGAAGTGTTGTAAGTGCTATGGCTACTCGACAGGTCCTCCTATCTTATGTTCCACCTCCTCTCGTTCAAAAAAAAAAACAAAAAAAAAAAAAAAAAAAAAAAAAAAACTTGCTGATTAGTTTTCTGGCCTTTTCCAACGGCCGGATCCAGAGCTATAGACTTACAGAAGGCGCACGTTTACTCAAGCTCCTGAATTTTCTTTCTTGACTAATAATCTGCGATTTGTTTATTTTCAGTTTTCCTACTTTTTATTTATTTTTACTTCATATTTCAACCATAAATTATCTTTTACCAGTGTAATATATTAAGTTTTTCCTTTCTAATTCTATCTTAACTTATAACTTTCAGCTGCGGTGAACATTAATCACTATCTTATTTTATATTTCTATTTTATTGAGCAATTCAAATAGTCCCTATTTTCAGGGCTGTTAACACACTTGTCGATTATACTTTTATTATTACAACTAACAAAAATATTTTTATACTTTTATTCACAATATTGCTTTTAAATATTTGATCATTTAGTCGTGCTCCGGATCTTATTTCTTTTAGTGGCAATAGAAAAAGTTCCGTTCTCAACTATTTTGTTTTCTAAATTTCCTGTTTTTTTTTTTTGTACCTTTGCTCTCCTTCGTTCATTAATCTTCCCACCACTCTCATTCCCTTTTATCTGGGAAATTTGTTTTCTGCTTATTTATATATACTTTAGTAAGTATATATAAATAAGTATTTATATATAATAAGGGTAAAACACCTTTTGGCGGTTCGGTCCCCTAATTGTGTGGGGAACTTACCGTTTCTGTTTCCTATGGAAACATCCTTCGTCATCGTTCATTCTGTTATGCAGTCTATACTTTATTTCGTCTTTTTTAATCAGGGACCCCTTCCTGAGGACACTCAGATATCCTTAAGGATGCTGAAATCCTCAAATTCAAGCTCTATAGGTTTGTAAACATGGGGATAGACACTTATGTGTGCCGCGAGATCTGTCAGAGGTGCCGCGTGATTTTAATCTAATTGTAACATCTTTAACCATTCTAATGAAATTACGTTTTCAATTTATTAGGCAAAAATTTTTTAAGAAGGCTTTAACCTTCCCTCTCTTCTGAAAATTTTATTATATATTATAGTATCTTAGATATTATATATATAGTTTAATACAACCTTATATATATATTATCATATATATTATAACTATATTATATAATTATAATATAGATATATATATAATATATATATATAATATATATAATATAGATAATATATATATATATATATATATATATTATATTACGTAAAATATGACAAAGGTCTCAGCCAGGCGTAAGACAGTAAGATGCTCTATGATATTTAGCACCTAATATTAAGTCTATGTCTTTGCTTAAATTAAAAATTGCTTTCCATATAGCTTATTAAAAATTTGTGCTTAGAAATGTTCTAAAATTTCAAAGAAATAGGAGGAGCAACTTTACCACCTACTGTTAAGTGGAGTAATTGAACATTATCATTCCTGGATCCTCAACATCAAAGAATTTCTTTTAAGAAAAGAACGTATTTAGAGAGTTATTTGTCTTACGGATTTCATGGAACAACGATGCAGCTGATCCATTTGCCCTTGCTTAGCTGTTGGTGAAACCTTAAGCCATGACACCCGCCAAAACTTAAGAGACCATCTTGCTACGAAGGGACCCAGGTGTTACCAGAAACCTGTCATATTTTTCAAGGCTATTAGAAAAATCAAGAAAAGTTGGTAATAGAATGTTGAAGAGATTACCACAAGTGACGGCTTCTTGCAGCTTCATTTAGTTGCCAACTGCTCGGCCAAGGAAAATGAAACCTTCAGCAGCTGGAGAGGATATCATATATCCTGCGTGAAAAATTATCGTTGAAACCATACCAAAATTCCAAAGGTTCCTCTCTCAAACAAAATATTTAAATTAAAACTTCAGAGGGAATTCATTAAAATATAAATGAAAAAGTCACAGATAAAATAAAACTTCACCAGAAATTTTGCTTCCAAATAGATGAAAATTGATATTTACTTTTAATATAAATTTATTTTACTAATCGCAAAAAATAGACTTCTGGATCGGTAGATTTATTGACGGTAAATATATCGTGGAGCAACTTTTGTTTTGCAAAGAGTTGGAAACAACTAGTACCGCTGCCGATATTTGCTTCCGTCTCTTCCAATCTCAATAACCATGTCTTTCTTGGAACGACTGTGTGAAATAGTTATGATGGTGCACCCATCATGACAGGAAAGCATAAAGGACTTATTGCGCCAGCTGTACAGAAAATCGATCATTGAAAAAACTCACTGCTTTCTGACAGAGAAGCACTAGTAGGAAAAAAATTTGGTGAGCAGTTTCTGAAGTTAAAATTTCGGTGGTGAAGATAATTAAAATTACATTAAATCGTGACCTGTTTGAAGAAAGACTTTTTGAAAAAGTTGTTGTAAAGTCAGATGCACCATATATCTCATTTATTATTCTCTTTGGTAAGCCAGCAAATCCGCGTTTCTCACACACTAGGTCTGCAAAATGATATTTGGGTTTACAGCTTATATTTCCTGTCAGATTATATTTTAGTAGAACTTTAAAATGTAGTATTTACGTCATTTCAGGGACAGAAGCAACAGAATCTAACTAATGGTGAAATGAAAAAGCGTGCAAGAAAAAAGGTAACTCTGGAAGTATTGCAAGAGGAAGAGAGGGGCAAAGGGTTCGAGCCCGGGTAAAAAGTGTCAAAGGAAGGGCAGAAGCGAAAGAACCTGCAATGCGTTAGCAGGAGCAAAAGGCAAGAAGGCAGAGATAAGCTAACGTTGCCGCGCTGCCCGAGAAGCTTAAGGGCAGTGGACCAGTCACAAGGCAGAGTTATTCGGAAGAACTTATAGGTGGCACAGCGATGAAAGAGACGATTGAAAAGATCGTGCGCCGAGTGTCGTTACGAAAATGAAAACGGGAAAAAAGGCGACTGTAGCACCGGGAGTGGCTTGAGTCAGACAAAGGGAGGAGCCTAACCTAGAGAAAAAAGCCACAAGTGGCCTGGGGCAGGGGCAACATCATACGGGAAAACTAAGCTGCCTGCAGGGTGCACAGTGAAAATGCAAAAAAACGAAAGAGAGGGGGAAGCGCAGGAAAAAATTGCCGTGGGCCGTTTAGCAAACAGCAGGACAAACGGACAACTGATGTGTCAAGCAGCTCCAAGTCACAAAGTTGCTATAAGCGATGGTCGAAAACCGCAAACGTCCTAAGCGGCAAATTGTGGTAACAGGAAGAAGTAGAGAGTGGAAAGAAAAGCTGTTAGTATGAGGATATTATGGAAGGTAGGAGGATTAGTAGATTAGGAGATGAGTAGTAGTGATATAGTGAGGTGTAGGTAGAGATTAGGATGAAGGAGATAGGGAATAGGGTAGGATTAGATGATAGTGGTAATATGTTGTTAGGATCGATATAGATGAGGATGGAGTTGTGCAGTTGTAGGTATATGTGTAGGTTATAGGATCAGGTATATTTCCGCATATAAAAAGTCCTGACAGCCTAAAGGTGGGTGCCGGAATGGACAAAAGGGGGGAAGTTACTCCAGTATAGGCGAAACATGTGGGGAGATTACATCTACGGGTTGCTTATTACACGGTAGTAACCAGAAGAGTCCAATCTCTGACAGGGCAGAGTGCCTGGTGTGCTTAGGAGTTGTGCAGCTATTGATGTATGCCCTATTCTTCAGTTGTCGCTCTGCTTTTGAAGGTCCGTCGCAGACACCTAGGGGGCTGGAAAACCCATAAAAGCAAGTCTAGAGTGCGGAAAACCAGAAAGACACGCGTATGGGGCTAGGAGACGTGCAATACAAGTGGCAAATTGAAGAAACAACAACCGGGCCGCACCGGACCTGAGCTGCAAGAGTTAGCAGCCAACCCGAGTTCCGGGCTGGAAGCAAGGCGGCTGGTACTGGCCACGATGCAAGGGCATAAGCAGGAAAGGGCGTCAGCGTGTTCCGGGAGGGGAGGTAGCAGCATGAAACCGCCGGCGGTCCGCCAGCAGTAGAGGTCGCGCCAAGGAAGTCTTAATTCTTCTATATTAATTAGTTGATGTGCTCTGTCCTCTCAAGCAGAAGGTATAAGTAGTATATGACTAGAGATTATGACTGAGTAGTTTGTATATAGTAGAAGAGAGATTAGAGAGGATATATAGTTAATAAAAGATATAAGCAGAGATAGATGATAGAGTATTAATGAAACATACTGATAATATATAAACATAATAAATAGAAAAAGAATAATAAGATAGATAGAGATAAAGAGAATATAAAGAGAAGAGAAGAGATGATAAGAGAATAGAAGAGATTCAGAATTTAATTGAGAGAAGAAGAGAGAATATAAAAACGACAAGAGAAAAAAAGAGACGAAGACGTAAGTCAAAGAAGAACGAAGAGAATAAGAAAAAGCGCGAAAAGGGCAAGATTATACAAAGTACCGCGTGCCCGCTAAGGAAACACTGGAAGGGTAAAAAGTGGAGAAGAGAGCGAAATGGAGCGCGGGCGAACACCGAAACCCGTTCCATAGACAGGGGCGAATTGGGTGGGAGCGGAAAGTGAATGGGCCCCAGGGAAACATAACAGCGGAAAGAAAGATAGTGAAAACGCTACGTAAAAGGAAGAAAAGAAAGTAATTAAGATTAGAGAGAGAGAGAGAGAGAATAAAGAGTAGATGAGACGAATGAGACGTATTATGTGCTTTTTGTGTCTGTTTATGTAAAATGTTAGGCTTGGTTTTATTTTGAGGAGAAACCGCATCGAAAAATATAAAATAAATAAAATAATTAGAGAGATAATTGAAAGAGAATAAGATAGAGAAAGAGAGTAATATAGAAAAAGAAAACAAAATAGATAAAAAAGGAGAGCCATATTCAATTCAGGAGGCGGAGATGAGCGTAGGTATAAGGAACAAATAGCAATGAGGAGAGAAAGAAGAGAAGAGAGTATGTGGAGCACGCCATCACCAAACATATCAACAAAACAACACACCGTAACACCAAACAAACGACCAAAACAAATGAGACGGCATGCAGAAACGCATAGGGTGGGGTAGGGGTGAACACGGGCAACCAAAACAAACAACAACAAATAAAAAAAGCACACCAGAACAAAAAACAAAAAGACGCGGTCAAAGACACAGAACGAGGAACACAGTAACATAACCACGCAGGTGAGTAAAAGAAGAGTGCCACGGACGCATTAAAGGGGACAGTTGTGTGGGGTACTGAGAGTAAGAAATAATAGAAGATCAAGTATATATAGATGATAGAGAGTAAGAGAATATAGATATAAGGAGATATATAGAGACGAGAGAGACGATAGATATTATATATCACCACAACGACGGCTGGCCCAGGCAAGAAGGTCAGAAAAAGAAAAACAGGGGAAAACCCACCCAGTCCCAGCAAGCATACCTGATACGTCAAAACGCTGAGGGACGCAGAGGAAGCGGTAAAGAGGAAGAGTGAAAACAGGTGGAAAACAGTATGGCAAGGAGGGGTCACAGACAAAAGTAAAGCGGGAAAGAAAGATGGCACCACACGAACATGCGGGAGTGGTCAATTACCCACGTGCAAAGAGCGGGCCAATCTGACCGGGACACGAGGGCGACGCAAGGCTGGGGAAGCGAGAGGTTAATCCCCCGACCAGCGCCGCCGGTGAGACTAGATAAAGAAGACGACAGCACGGCACGGCGCGAAGGAGGCAAGGAGGAGTGTGAATAGATAGGGATACAGGTGGAGTGTAGTCGGTATGCCTCTTGAGTGATTATACTGCAACCATATGCCTAATTATGAGGTGGAAGCCGTGTGATCCCTCCTCCCCCATTTGGTTGAGTAACTAGTACGCCTAGTACTTTAAGGACAAGACCTCTGACTATAATCGGTGTGTATTGGAAACTGGTCAGAGGAAAAAATGGCCCGCAACCGAACAGAGTCCCAGCGGCGGAGCCACGTTGAGCAACCATTGTGAATAGAGGCCAAAGACAATGGAGTAGGTGGTTGGACCGAAAGAATTGGGAGGATGCCACAACAATGGGGAAGGTGGAGACCAAGAAGTGAGTTAGTTCACAGGAGGCGGAGACCGGCGGAGAAAAGAGAAAGTGGGGAGGGTGGGTAGTGAGGGAGAGGAAAAGAAGTGAGGGTGAAAGGGGAATTTGACAAGGGGCGGGACCCTCACCGAGGATAGCCCAGCCAGAGCCGGCAAAAAGAAGCGAAAGCGGAAAACGAGAGCAACGGAAATGCAAAAAGGGAGCAGGTGGAAATGAGATTGGAAGAAGGAGAGTGATGCATCCGTCCGACTGGTTAACAGAGTTTAGAAGTACAGCTGAGGAGATCGGATGGAAAAGAGGAAGAAAAGGAGAGAGTAGAAACAGAACCGGGAGGAAAAACCACAACAGGAAAGGCGAGGAAGAGAACGCCCCATCAAAGAGCGGATGAGGGAAGCGAGCGGAGAGAAAACAGAAAGCAAAAGAGAAGGAGACCCAAAGAAGGGCGCGGGAGAGAGCAGAGGCGTGCCAGGCCCGGAAAGCGTGATGTAGCAAGCGCCCACCACGCAAGACTCCCCAGAGTCCCTAGGGAATATTGAAGATAGAGAGAGTTAGAGAAAGATAGATAGAAGAAAGAGGGAGAAGAGAGAAATGAGAGAAGAGATAGATGAAATAATAGAGAGAGATAAGATAGTATATATATGATAAGAGGATAGAAGATTAGCACGAGCAGCAGCGCTCAGTACAGTCAATAGCAGCATCCAGCAGCAGGCAGATTCAGCATTCATGCAGTAGCAGTCAGCAGCATGCCAGCATCAGCAGTCGCGCGATGCAGCAGCAGCATTGCCGTCAGGTGGCCGGGCGTCCCCAGTAACGGGGGAAGGGGCGCAAAACAGACACCGGAAGCGGAAGCATGACGAGCATACGAAGGGCAATTAAGGAGGAGGCGCTACCCAAAACGCAACGACCAGAGAGACAGGGAAACGAGCAGTAGTGGAGGGAAGTGTGGAGATTCTAGGAGATAAGTGAACAAAGGGAGGAAAGAAACGTAAAATAGTAACAGAGGATCTAATTGCACTAGGATTGACTGTAGGGGCGGAGGAAAGGCACACACACACACAACACCACACATTACACAAACACACACACACACAGAGAAAGTTGAGAGAGAGAGATAGATAGAAAAAAGAGAGAATGTATAAGTAATATAAGATAAGATAAAAATAGATAAAGATGATGAGAGAGTATAGAGTAAACAAGAAGAAGGGAGAAAGACTAAGGATAATAAGATATGAGAAAGTAGAAAGATTAAAGATGAATATCTGAAGGAAAATTAGAAAGAATAAGATAGAGATGAATTAGGAAGAGAATAAAGATAGAGGTAGATAAAAGGAGAGAAGTAAGCGTACTAAAGAAATAGATAGAGAAATAAAGGAGAAGTATAAGACAATAGAAAGAGATGAAGGAGAAGAGACGGAAGATAATGAGGTGGGATGAGAGAGACGACTGGGTCACAAAGGAGAAGAAGGCCGATTAACCCCCGTGAAACGCCATGCCAGAGGGCCTAGGGCCAAGAGGAAAAAATACAGGGATGATGTGGGGAAAGTGGCACTTCGATGGAATAGGTGCAAAGAATGAATGAACAGAAGAAGGGGAAACGAAAAGCCAGCAAGTAAAAGGATGCAAGATGTCGTGCTCTCTGCGCGTCCCGGCTCGTCGTGCGACGCTCGCCCGCCCCGCCGCTCGTGATCTGCGCCGCGTCGCCCGCCGCGCGCCCGCGACCGGGGAAAATCCTGACTGGAAGGGAATAACGCGCCAAGGCAGTAAGATCTCAGCCCATAGTGAAAACAAGAATGAAGA
>JABUQX010108321.1:0-38733 GCA_015478945.1 Trachelipus rathkii | reverse complement strand
CTCAAAACTAATTAATAATTTATATTATATTATATAGAATATATATAATATATAATATAATATTATATATTTTATCTATATATATATATATTATATATATATATAATATATATTATATATATATATATATATATTATATATTAATATATTATATATATTAAATTATTATATTTTACACCTACACACAACACACACACACACACACCACACACACACACACAACACCACACCACACACACACACCACACACCACACAGAAACGCACAACACCACGATTCTAGTATACACATGCAACCCTTTGGTTTCACAGGACATTTTGAGAACACAATTTTTCGCGTTTCAAACTTTTGTATTCGGAGCCAATTTTTTGCTTGTAGCTTTTTGACCTTGTGGTTTGATTGCTCGACGTTGATGTCTCAACTATTGAATGTCTCACCTTTATAGCCATCTTTTAATGGCTCAACTTTGGCTGACTCACTTTGCTGGTCATCTTTGTGGATGATTCTTTGATGACTCAGTTTATTGATGGCCCCACCTTGAGCGTAGGAGCCCGTACTTGGCATCTACCTATGCTATAAGGTAGAGGAAATCGATTGCGTGTATATTACAAGTTGCTAGGATTGTTCAGTATGGGTTAGCTTTTTCTAGCATACGATGATCATAATAACACCGATATTGAAAGCCTTACCCTATGTTATAGTATGAGGAATCGATTAGTGTATATTAGAAGGTGCATTTGAGTTAGCATTTTCTAGCCTTTTTTACCACATCATAGAACAAGTTAATCTTAATGTCTTCCTGGTCTAGTGCCACCGCCGCAGGCCAAGCGCCCTCCCGCACAAGAATGGCAACCGCCGCCGCAGGTGCGACAAACGCGTCCGTCCCGCGCGTGAGCCCGAAGAGCGCAATATTTCCGCGTACCGCCGCGTGCGCCCGCACGCGCAATATATCCGCGCATACCCGCCACGCCGGACGTGCGCCCGCAAGCGCAATATTCCCGCGCGAACGACAAATATGATCAATGTAAACTATTCAAAAGAATTTCTATACAAAAACTTAATGAATCATTTCAGTTTTTAATTTCATACGTAAACATTTTTGATTAAAACAATATTTTGCGATCCTAAAACTGAAACTCATTACAGACATCTTTTATCTTTTTTACTTAATTACTTTTTATTTTATAAATTTTTAAAAATTGTTTGTAAGAAGAAAAAACCAGAGCTGTCTACATATATTAAACATTTTTATTTTATTAAAATTGAACGAAATTTTATTAAAAAAACGCCCCCGATTACATTACGTGCCTTTAAGCAGTAAATCAGTAAACCTCATAGAGGGTTAACCTTAACACCTAAGGAAATTAGTTATGCTTTTTTTACTGTTTACTGCTTTAACTCATAGTTTTTTATTGCTTTAACTCACATATTATTAACATTACTAACTTAAAGCAGTAAATCAGTAAATCATAGAGGTGTTACTTTAGCAACAATTCTTTACTGCTTTTCTGTTTACTGTTTTACTGCTTTAACTCATCATGTTCTTACTGCTTTAACTCATTTGCTTTACTGCTTTAACTTCTATATTTATTAACATTATTGTTTTTATTTTGTGCTTTAATACTTTTTTATTCTATTTTTATTATTATTTCTTTATTTTTTTTATTTTCATTATTTTATTTTTAATTTATATGATTATTATTTTTATTATATACTTAGTGTTATTTCTTCATGGCTATTGTTATTATCATTTAAAAAAACACAACACACCACACACACATGACACACACACACACACCCACACCCCACACACCACCACACCACCACACCACACCACACGCAACCCTGTTTAAAACATATCAATAAGTGTCTTTTTTGTATGGAAACATAACGATATAATTTTATGAACATTTATGCCTTAATCAAAGAATTAAAGTAATTATATTTAAGTTTAAGTAAATAGAATTGGTGTGGGACCATCAAAGCTTTCATCAATGTACTCTTTTTTGAGTTTTGGAATTGTTACTTATCATTTGGGCCATATGATCAAGAGAATTTGCTTGAACTTACGTCACGTATTGGATTTTTTCGATGCCTCTTGATCATTGGCCAAAGGAGAGGGGCCTCATTATGCAGGTTATCAGGAGAGCGAGACCTCCTCAACGTTTCTTTTTTAATAATAACAATATCGAAAAAAATTAATATTGCCATAACAAACGATCAAAGGGAAGTGAAGTAATGACCAACTATATATAGTATGGCAGTCTCGTGAAATTATAATAATATAATAGTGACACAATACATGATAAATAATTGTATAATAATAATAATAATAAAATATAAGTAATTAATAATAATAATAATAATTAATTATAATAAAAATAATGCAATAATAATAATTTTAATAATAATTCTAAAATAATAATAATAATAAAATATTATAATATATAATAATAATATGATATATTATAATATAATAATAATCATAATAATAATAATTAATATTCAAAATATAATCATAATAATTATACTTATTATAATTATAAGTACATGGTTGATATATGAGTAAGTGATATAATGTAATGAAATATTAATTGATAATGGTGAAATTGTTATATTTGTGTATATATCTTTGGTTGTGCATGTGTATATGTATTTAGGGTATGTATATGTATTTATGTATGTATATGTTTTTTTTAATTTTTTAAATATCTTTATTAATTTATATTAATCGCGCGATAGCTCAGTGTTAGAGCACTTGCCCGACAAGCGTAGGGGTCCCAGCGTTCGCAACTGGTCGGTGGAGAATTTGAGCTTATTCTCCCTTGGGCTTGCTTGGTACCTCGCTCGACGTTAATGGTACACCTCTCTGATTAGCGGCTCTGCCGTGAGTGACTGGTGTTTATTCTGCTAAAAAAAAAATAAGGTTACATTTTTTACTCATTTCAATTATAACTAAAATTATTTCAAAAGTTTCTTAAAACTTCTATAATAATAATCATATCTTTGAACAAAGATTTATTATTAACTAAACCTTTTGTTTATAAATTCTATAAACTATCAGTTTTAAAATAATTTTACTAAATTTATGAACTTTTTAAAAAACATAATAGTTTACGTACCTTTAAAGCATAAATCAGTAATCAGTAGGCAAGCCTAGCACCCTTACACAAGGCTTGCCACGTTTTGTTATTGATTAACTGCTTTTACATCATCTTTACCCATGTAAATAAGTAGTGAAAATGAACAAAAAAAGTTCTTCTCTGCTACATAACATGTATTTATTAAAATATTTAGATTTATTTTAAAAAATAACATTATTCTTTATAGCTGTGTTTTTCTTCGACGTTTACTATAGTACGTAGAATCTTTTTTAAATAATTGGATTTCCTTTTGAATATCTATGTACATTTTACCAATGCTACACGAGAAACACAACAACCCGCACTCCGTACAGATAGGAACCTGACCTCTCTCTGTAAAATGTGTGAAATAACTACTTTGGCCTGAATTTAGGATAAGCCTTTTTGTACCGGGGCTATTCTGGCCTAATTACAGGTCAAAACTATATTCACTTGACCCTCTTCCGTAAAATGTGGCTGCAATAACTCACGTTAGGGGCTAAATTAGGCCACAATTAGATAAACTTTTCTTGTTTCCCGGGCTGATTTTAAAGCCTAATACCGCGGCAAAAGGTAATTCCAGTATAGACAAGAATCGAGATCAAATGTTATTATTATTTTTATAAATTATTTCAAACTAAACATGCTGGTCGGTAAGATCCTTTAGAGGTAAGAAGGGAATGGTGTACCTTTCCGTCTGAGTGACGGAGTAATCCTTACTCTCTATATGGCTCGTTAGGTGATTGGCCGAGAATTATTTTTCGCTTTCTGCCTTTTAGGTATGTAAAACCATGTGTTTTTTTATATTGAGCCATTTTTGGGATTGGGTGAAAATTATCTTAGTTCTTTAAACTATATACTTTGAGAGAGGATTATGTTTTTAGATCCAAAACCAGTTTAAGAATCTTTAAAACTTTCGGTTTTGCTGTTAAGCGGTGCAAGTTCTTGAGTTGTAATAAAGTATTCTTTTTTTCACTAAGTGTAGTATCATGTTCAACCTTAAACGGTTCTACATCAATAAGACATTGTCCAGTGGGAAATCAAGATCCCCGGAGGTAGATATCATTTTCTTATATAAAAAAAGGCCGATGGATTGAATTTTCAGTGTGGCTCCCAATCACGCATGTTATAATACCAAGCGCTATTTTCGTCCTGAGTCCAGATGAATTACTTGGTATATGTAATCACTGAAGAGTGGCCTACAGAATACTTTAAACCAAGCTCAGCTTTAAACCTGGACCGAAAACAGTTATTAAACGTGTGCGAAGAAACAGCGATAGCAAGCTTACTCTTATTCATTTTATAAACTCAAACAATCAGTTTGGAAGTTAGCTTATGGAGAGAAATTTAATGAAAAGCCGTATTTGAACTACTTCATTTGGGATTCTAACATTTCATGGCTAAATGAGCTCAATATATGTAGAGGTACGTAGGCGAATGTTAAATGCAGTGAAGAAGACATATGTGTTTATCTAATTACGTTACGTAATTCATTATATGTTTATACAAGAATACTACGCATTAAGAAAAACTTTGATCGATGTCCTGCCATCATCCGATCGTTCCCTATTCTATAGACGTACGGGAGTATTTATCTACTTAGAAACAATGGCAGGAAGTATTTATGCAGGTGATCCAGAATATAAATATACTATGATATCTGAGCGGGACCTTTTTACATATGTGTTAACTGAAGGTATTACTGAGATACGAAACTATATCACCGATAATGATATAAATGATTGGCATTTTGACAACGGATTGAGAGAAATTTTAATATAAAATAGTCGATAAAATCATGTGTAAAATGTATGTGAAAGTGTTATATATAATAATATTCCTGTATTGTATTTTAAATTATATATTATATATCATATATTATTATTTATTATATATATATATATATAATATATACTATATAATATATTATATATATATATTAGATATATATATATTATAATATATATATATATATATATAATATAGTTATATATATACTATTACTATATATATATAATATATAATATAATTATTTGAAATATATTACAAAAACACTTTATATTTATTGTTTAACCTTATAATATATATATTATATATATATTTATATATATATATTATATATTATTATATATTATACTAATTACGTATATATATATATATATATATATATATATATAATATATACTATATAATATATATATATATATATATAACATTGTAAGATATGATTATTTAAATTTCTATTTATATTAGTAAATTTTTATCTTATTTTATTGTTCTTAAATAAAGATTTACATGTATGTTAAGGTTGAAATAGTTATAAATTATAAAAGTTCTATAAATTATATACATATAGTTTTAATAAACGCCCCAGCTCAGGATATTGAAAAAACATGTTTTACATTAACCTAAAAGCAGTAAAGGGAAAAAATAAATTAATGTGTTCTGGCCACATCACATACGCAGCTCACTTAGAATAAGGATTACTCGTCCACTCCCAGGAATAACATTTCTTCTTACCTGCTTAAAGGATCTTAGCGATCCAGCATGTTTCAGTTGAAGTATATTTAAAAATAATAAATACATGATCTCGATTCTTTGTCTATACTGAATTACTTTTTGACGTATCTAGAGCTTAATCAGCCGGGATACAAAAAAGTTATACTAAATTTTAGGCCTAATTTAGGCCTCAACGTAGTATATTGCACCACCATTTAACGAAGAGGTAGTTGCAATATATTTTGACTGGTTAGTTAGGCTAAATCAGCCGGGTACAAAAGTTTCTAAATTTAGCTGAAATGTTATTTCAACACATTTTACAGAGAAGTCAGTTTCGTATCTGTGAGGAGTGCGGGTTGTTGTGTTTTCTTCTGATGGGCATGTCAATGTACATAGATAATATAAGGGAAAATGGAAGTTATTATTTAAAAAACTTTGAATATTTTTAGTTACATGGAAGCGAATAATATAAATGTAAGTGAAAATTGTTATTTTTAAATAAATAGGAATGTTTTATAAAATACCTGTTATGTAGCAGACAGAGAGAACTTATTTTGTTTTCTATACTTATTACATGGTAAGTGATGGTAAAGCGCCGTACATAGATTAAACGTGGTAGCTTGGTGTGAGGAGGTGCTAGGGCTTGCCTAGCTGATTGATGATCTTTGCTTTACGTACGTAAATATATGTTTTTAATTAAATTTCATAAAATTTTGAGTAAAAATTATTTTAAAACTTGATAGTTTAAAAATTTAACAAAAAGATTAACAGTTAATAATAAAAATTCTTTGTTCAAAGATAATGATTGATTTATTATAGAAGTTTTAGAAACTTTTGAAATTATTTTATTATAATTGATCTATGAGTATACTAAATGTAGTATTTAATGTAAAAACCATAAAAATGTTTCAAAAATTATAACGATATATCGAACGCAATCCTTATTTGCTATGTTAACAGGGTGGCGCGCGCGCGCGCGCGTGTAGTGTGTGTGTGTGTGTGTGTGTGTGTGTGTGTGTGTGTGTGTGCTGTTGTGTCTATTTTAAATGATTAATAAAAATAAGCAAGAAGTAAAAACCACTAAGTATAATAATAAATAATAATAAAATAACTAAATAATAATGAATAAAAAACTAAATAAAAAAATATAATTAAAATATAAAAGTATTGAAACAAATAAAAAACATAATGATTATTAAATTATGATTTAAGCATGGCGCATATGAGTTAAAAGCAGTAAAACATATGAGTTAAGCAGTAACAGGTAAACAAAAGCATAACTAACCCTTGTTGACTGAACACCTCTATGATTTACTGATTACTGCTTTAAGGTATGTTTTGTTAATAAATTATATGAGTCTAAAGAGTAAACATTATGGTTAACAGTTAAAAAACAGATAAAACAAAAAGAGCCATTCTTAACCCATTGTGCTAGTCAACACTTATTGATTTATGATTTACTGTTTAAGTATTAATGTTATTAAATATGTTGAGTTTAAGCAGTTTACAACTATGAGTTAGCAGTAAACAGTAAAACAAACAGCATACTAATCCCTTAGGTTTCGGTAACACCTCTATTGATTTACTGATTTATGCTTTAGGTTAATGTCAATGTTAATGTTTTTAATAAGTTTTCGGTACAATTGTAGTAAATAAAATGTTTTATCATCTATCAGACAGTCTGGTTTTTTTCTTCTTACATCAAATTTTTAAAAAATTTATAAATAAAAAGTATTAAGTAAAAATATATAAGATGTTTGTAATGAGTTACAGTTTTTAGAATCCGCAACATATTTTTAATAAAAATGTTTAAGTTATGAAATAAAAAAATGAATGACTCATAGTATATTGAAAAGAAATTCTTTGAAAGTTTAGGTATAAATCATTTTTTCGTTCGCGCGAAAATATTGCGTCGGCACGCGGCGGGCGGGTATGCGGAAATATTGCGCGCTGCGTGCGCCACGCGGCGACGGGTACGCGAGAAAAAATATGCGTCTCGCAGCGCGCACGCGGCAAGGGTAGCGGAAATATTGCGCCTGCGGAGCACTCGCGGCGGACGGGAACGCGGATTGGTCGCACCTGCGGCGCGGGGTTACCATCCTGTGCGGGAGGCGCTTGCTACCGCCTGGTGGGCAGCTATGACCTAGGGGAAAGGACATTTTAATATTAATCTGTTCTATGATGTGGGTCAGAAAGGGCTAGAATGTTAGAGGGAAACTCCTAGCAACTTATAATAATACACCAATCGATTCTCATACCTTATAAACATGGGGTTAGCATCAATATTAGGTCTATTCTATGATCAGGGTATGCTAGAAAAAGTTAACTAGGGACACTCCTAGCCACTTCTAATATACACCAATCGAATTCCTCATACTCTAATAACCATAGGGGTAATCGCAATGTTAGGGCTATTCTACGCTCAAGGGCTGGGAGCCATCAATAAATCTTAGATCATCAGAAGATCAGCCATCGAAGTGAGCCAGCAAAAGTTGAGTCTGCAAAGCTGGCATTCAAGATGGGCATTAAATTGAGACATCAAAGTGAGACTCAAAGTCGGAGGCATCAACTCAAGGTCCAAAAGCTACAACGGTAAAATTGCTGGATACATAAAGTTGACGTAAAATTTGGATTTCAAAAATTGTCCCTCTGGAGACAAAGGCTTTGGCTTGTGGTATACGTAGACGTGGGTGTTTGTGCGTGTATATCCGTGTGTGTGGTGTGTGTGATGTGTGTGTGTGTGTTGTGTGTGGGGGGGTTGTGTGTGTGTGTGTGTGTTGTGCTGTGTGTGTGCTGCGTGTGGTGTGTGTAGGTGGAATTACTATATATATATTATTATATAATATATCTTATATTATTTATATATATTTATATATATATATAATTATAATAATATATTATGTATTTAATATATTAATATATATATTTATATTATATATAATATATCATATTAATTCTATATATATCAATAATTATTATTAGTTACTTGACTAAAAGTCAATTTGGTTCATGGCAGCTACAACTCTTAGTGTTGCTTTGTAGTGGGCTGACAATGTTTGGTAGTGGGTTTGGTGGGACAGTAAAAAGGCACTGTAGTTCTCGCGACGAGACCGTAATTACCAAACATAACAATAAAAAAAAATTAAGATAAAAAATAATTACAATATAAATACAGTAATGTATGTAGAAGCTTAAATATAATTAAAATAAGTCTTTTACATATGAAAAATAAGCCCTATGAAAATGAATAAGCTTTCGATATTTAAAGAGGACAAGCAATGATAGCATGGGTTTCCACGTGTTTGTACGGTTCGATCAATTGCTAACGTTTCCACGTACGCGATTCTCAATACGAGAGACAATAGAACATTCCACTAACTAAAAATAATTAAAACTAAGTAAGTATTTTTTTGAACATCTCAAATCAAACATTTTTAAATAATATTCAAATTTCAAATAAAAAAAAAACACAAACATCAATGAAGACCTGACGCAATGATAGCAAAGTACCTGCGTGAAAATGTAGTGCGCAGACAAAAGTCTCCTCTCTCTCTCTCTCTCGCTCTCTCTTCTCTATCTCTCTCTCTCTCTCTCTCTCTCTCTCTCTCTCTCTCTCTCTCTCTCTCTACTCTCTCTTCTTCTTCTCTCTCTCTCTCTCTCGCTCTTGCAGAGTGGGTAGGTGTGGTGCTTAGGCTATGTGAAGGCTGGTGGGGGCAGTGTTAGTGTAGGTGTAGGCTAGGGAAGGTAGTGTAGGCTGGGTGTAGTAGGTTTAGTGTAGGTAGATGTAGGCTACGTGTAGGTGTAGGCTAGGGAAGCTGGGTGGAGGCTAGGTGTATGGTGATAGCTAGGTGTATTTGTAGGTGAAGGCTGGGAGGAGGCTAGGTGTAGGTGTAGGCGTGAGTGTGAGTGTAGGTGAGCACGTGTTCGCATATATATAGTATATTCGGATATATATATAATAATATTACTATTATATATATATATATATATATTATATATATATATATATATATTATATTATATTTATATAGTATATATATATACATTATTATTTAATTATTATTTTTATTATTATTTTATTATTTTATTATTATTATTATTATTATTATTTATATTATATTTATTATTATTTTTAATAATTTATTATTTAATTATTTTATTATTATTATTATTATTATTATTATTATTGAGATTTCCACGTGCACGATTTATCTTAGACTTGATTTAAAAATATATTCAGCTCAGTCTCACGTTTGGATCTTGTGACTAAATCTCCTAAACTTGCCTTAGTGTGGTGTGTTATTGTATCTGGGTTACTATATTTTGATTTTATGACAAGTGGAACTCGAAAATAAGACGGTAAGGCTTTAGGAATAAGGACTGCTTGGGCCAGGAGCAGCGAGTGATGGTGGAAAGTCGTGACCGTGTGTGTGTGTTTTGTTTGTGTGTGTGTGGTGTGTGTGATTGGGGTGGGTGTTGTGTAGGGTCTGGTGTGTGTGTGTAGTGCTCAAGTCAGGATACCGTATCAAGGTCACAAGTGGTATCACGGTCAGGATTATCAAGGTCAGGAAAATCAAGGGTCAAGACTCAAAAAGCGTACAAGCAAAATTGGTGGGCGAAATTGACCCAAGGAGATCAAAGTGGGGCCAACAAATAGAGGGCAATAGTACGACTGGAGCAAAGCTCCGGTCTGCTAGTCCCATTCATCGAAGGAGAGTCAAAAAGGTCAAGGCAAAAGGTCAAGGCGAAAGCACGGTAAGGTAAAAATTGGGCTCCAAAAAAAGGTCAAAGTCAGTAAAGGTCAGTCAAGTCAGTCAGGACACGTACCATATTCGACTTCCTACACTTACTGAGGGTTATTTTGGCCAATTTGAATCTGAATTGGTAAACGAACTATATATAATTACTATATATATACTATTACTATATATATATATAATATATAATACTATATATATAATATATATATATATATTATATTTATATTATAGTATATAATATCATACTATATATTATTATATATATTATATTTAATATATATAATTATTTATATCATATAGATATATATATATATAATATATATATTTATATATTATATAATATATATATATATATATTATATATATATATACTATATTGTATATATATATATACTATATATATATAGTATACTATTATATATATACGGTATATATTATAATACTATATATTAATATATATATATATATAATATATAGTATATTATATATATATATAACTATTATATTATATTATATATTATATTTATATAATATATATATATATTATATATATATAATATACTTATATATATATACCGTTAAATGGGGGAAAATAACCGTTTAAATAATATAGTATATATATATATATATATATTATATATAATAATAATATATAATATATATATTTTATATAATAATAATTATTATATTATATATATTATTATATTATATATATATATATATAAGCTATGTTATATATAATAATTATAATATATATATATCTATATATATATAATAATATATATATTACATATATATATATTATGAATATAGTTATCATAATATATACTTATATAATATATATATATATATTTATATATATATATATAATATATATATATATATTATATATATATATATATAATATATATTATATACTATATATATATATACTATATATATGATATATAGCATTGATATGATAAGGATTGAGGATATTAAGATAGGGTCAGAATAAGAACATAATATTATTAATGCGTGTGAAATGAAATGATTTACTTAATGATAAGTCCCTTCTAAGCGATTATGGCTCTGCCCGTGTAGTGTGATGCACTGTCAAAAAAAACAGAATTTGAGAGGATTACTTAGTATAGGAATATATATTTTATTCTATATATTATATATATATTATTATATATTATATATATATATATTATATATTTATTATTATATAATCGATAGTATATATTATATACTATATATATATATTATATCCAGGGCGTATAATAGGTAGCAGCGGTAATTACTTAATTTATTGTCTTTTTAATAAAATAATTTAATGTAAAGTAAATAAATTATTAGAATTTTATAGGAAAAGAAACTGATTTATAAACTAAATTTATAAATAGTATCTTAAAATAACCTTTAGTCAGGTCAGTCAAGGACAGTACATATCGACTTCCATATATAGGGTTACTGTCCATATTTCTGAATTGAGTAACGAATTATACTATATATATATTTTTAATATATATTATATATATTAAATATAATATATAATATATATATATAATATATTATCTATATATATATATTATTATATATTATATATATACTATATAATATATATATAATATATTATGATATATTATATATATATTATATATACTATACTGGTTATATATAATATATATAATATAATATTATATATATATATATATAATTTATATTATATATAACTATATATTATATATAATATATATATAATATATTATAATATTATTATTATATATATATATATATATTATATATACCGTATAAATATATATATTACAGTCTATATATATATATATATATATATAATATATATTATATATATACTATATTAAATTATACTTATATTATTTATATATATTATATAATACTATATTATATAATATATATATATTATATAAATATATATACAGTATATATATCTAGCATTGTAGTGATAAGGATTGAGATATTAAGTAGGTCAGAATAGGAAACAATAATATTATTAATGGTGTTGAATTAAAAATTGATATATTAATGATAAGTCCCTCTAATTGATTATGGCTCTGCCTGAGACAGTGTAGATTGAATCTGTAAAAAAACAAATTTGGAGATGATTACACGTTAAGATAAGGTAGTATATATTATATATATTGTATATATATATATATATTATATATATTATAATATTATATATCTTATAATATATAAATATTATATTATTATTATACTATATAATATATATATATATATATCAGGCGGCGTAACATTAGGGTAGGCAGGTAGTAGTTCGCATACCAATATTTTTTCTTTGTCTTTTTTAATAAAATAATTTAAATGTTAAAGATAAAATAAATTTAGATTCTTATTTATGGCAAAAAAAGAAACTGAGTTATAAAATAAATTTAAAGAAATCAACTACTTTATAATAATAAAACTATAATAATTAAATTCATTTGGAAATTTCCTTCCTTACTCTGTTCCTAAGAGTAAATTGGAAAGCCATGGGCGTACCGAAACACGAATTTCATATTAAAATATATAGGAAAAAGCCAAGCGGCATACCTTGCTGTAATACGAAAAAAATTAAGCAATTCGCGAGTACGAAACTTTCGTACTAGTGAAATCGTACGAAATACAATTTGAAAAAAAGATTTTGATCTCTCTCTTTCCTCTCTCCTTTCTCATCTCTCTCTCTCTCTCTCTCTCTCCTCTCTCTCTCTCTCTCTCTCTCTCTCTCTCTCTCCTCTCTCTTCTCTCTCTCTCTCTCTCTCTCTCTCTCTCTCTCTTCTCTCTACTATCTACCTATCGATCTATCTATCTATCTATCTATCTTCATCTTCTATCTATCTATCTATCTACTCTATCTATCTATATATATCTATATATCTAAACTATCTATCTATATTATCTATCAATGTACTATATCTTTAACTTATGGTGGGCAGAGTTGAAATAAATGTGTTACCATAATATTTCGTGTTAGTTTTTGGAATAGGGCAGTGAAGGTGTTGGGCTTTATTGAATTTTAATTATATGTAACAATTTTTATTAATTGTTTTGTTTTACTAAAAATAAGAATTAAATAATTATTTAAAATTCTGGTAGCCTATGTCAGGCTATTGGGTCAATCTTATGATTTATAATACACATCTATACCATACGCTTATTCAAGGACGTGAAAAATAATTGTTTCCTTCAAAATCATAGGACGTATTGCAGTTAAGAGTTTTTCGTTATATATATATAAATAATATATTATTAATATATTATATCATCATATATTATATATATATATTATATATATATTATTTATAATATATATAATACTATTATAATATATATAATATTAATTAACTTTTGGCCCTAAAAGTGTTATTCTTCAGGTTACGCCACTGGATATAGATATATATACTATACTATATATATTATATATCTAGATAAGTATATATATATTATATAATATAATTATATATATATATATATAATATATATAATATATATATATATATATTATAGTATATATAATATATATCTATATATACTATATTTATATATATACTAATTTATATATTATAATATTTAATATATTATTATATATATATATATATATATATTATTATATTATATAGTATATATATACGCCAGGTATGGGAAAGAATGACAAGCAAAAGGCTGCTAGGGTTCTTGATTCCTTGTCCGTATCCTACGTACGAAACTACTTAGGGCTGTTCCCTCCTAGAATGTTCAGGGCTGCGTGAGTCGGAGTCAAAAATTCTGTGCAAGTGGACAGTCGGAGTCGAAAATTTATAAAACTATTTGTTATTATTAATTATATTAATTATTATTCATTTTATTATTATTATTATTATTATTATGTATTAATTATTCATTATATTAATTATTATTATTATTATATTATTATTATTATTATTATATATTATTATATTATTATTTATTTTATCATTATTATTCTCCATTATTTTTTTGTACTCTCCTGTACGTTAATTTACTCCTATTAACGGAGAATCAACTCTTCCATATACCAATCTTCAGAGGAAAAAGCGCACTGTTCCCCTCCCTATATTTGAGCGGTGCTAAGGTTCGATCAAACACCAACTGTAAAAATAAATCTTAGGCATTCTTTCATACTTTAACTAAATTGATCTTCCTAAATGATTTTTCAATTCGTTCCCTTATGTAGTATTCAGCTCTGCATCTATTATTTATTTTTTTTCTTATTTCTTATTTTTCAGCGACGTGCATCGCGAGACAAAGCCATCTATTTCAACGTGCTGCCGGATATTACTCGCGAAACAGATCACTCAGGCATCAGATTGGACTCTTCAGTCTTACACGTATGTGAAAATTGTATTATTTATTAAGTATTGTAAATCCTTCATTTTTATGTCTATTGTACTTTAGATTAGATAAAAGTTTGACTTATGGTTGAGCTTGGATATAGAAAGTAAGCTCTCACGCTATATTATTCATCTGAAAAATCTCTCTGGGATGAAATTGAATTTTTTGTACTTTTCACATTAATAGACAGATCCCCATAAATCATATCGATAGTATCTCCATTACACCCCATTTTGATTTGATCTGCATTGAAGTGTATGTGATGTTTTTAGTTAATTAATTGATTATTGGTCTATGTGCTACTAGCAGAGTTTATTGTGGTAAAGTCTATATCCTCTGATACGCATCTAGCCAGTCGACTTCAAAAAAAGGTAAATAGGCGCTACTAGAAAAGAGATCGAAGTTGTCAAGTCAATAAAAACCAACATTAATAAGTGCTCAGATCTTACGCCAAAATTGTAATTAGGAGGAGTTTAACGCTGTATATACCATTTGTAGTTAAGCAGAAAACAGTTTGACAAATGAGTACATTTGTGATTTATAATGTGTATTCTGTTTGTTTGCGCCCTTGTGACCTCAGTCCCTATTCCTATCTATCGGTTGTGTAACTCTTGAGTTCACCTCCAGTAATTTTGATTTGTATATGTCCTATTACTTTCCAATCCAGGGTGCGTGAATCGAATACACCACTTCTGTATAAAGCGTGCGTCCAGTAAAAACTCTAGGGAAGAAGAGAAAACAAAAAAAAGCAGATCTCGCCGGATTATGTCCAAGCAGAGAAAACGGTGGCCGCTAGATTGTACTATCTTTGCAAGCCAGAGCCCGATACAATATCTTCTCAACGAACGCAATTAGTAATGATCGCGAGGTTTCCCCAAAGACAATTTTTTGTGGGCTTAGCCACACGGTGTGGTTAAGGTAGCCGAAAGAGAATGAGTAGGTGTAAACATTCAGAAGAAGGTAGGAAAAGAAGGTATACACACAGCCGTAACAGAAGAGATAGGAAAGTGGTTGCCGCCAGGATAGAAGAAGAGGAGGGCTGATCCTGCAGTGTACGAGAGACGTAGGAGGATTCGGTAGTTGCTCTAGTAAAGGAGTTACTCAAGCACAAAAACGTTCTTATTTAAGATGGCCCAGAAATTACATTCATCCGCACCACACCGTTTGTCGCTCAGCTGCGACTCGCTCAGGCCGCGTGCGTTAAAAAATAATGCACTGATTGGCAATAAGGCACGAGGAGTTGGAAATCGAGAGATCCACGATGTCAGAACTCGAGTAGCCGGCCTCAACTCGTCTATACGCTAGTTAAGAAGACAGGAGCAGAACGTGCGAAGGCTATGAAGAAAATAAAGATAAAGCAACCAACATGTGTGGCTCGGATCGTCAATAACGAGTGAGAATGACACGTCTCGAAGTGGCTGAGATAGAACGTAGTAGAAGCTAGCACGAGAGCAAAGGATCTAATATTGATAAAAGCAGTATTACATATTAGGTAGAGCTCTCATTAGTAGCAGAACCCTGAGCGAACCACCACTTCCTATATAGACTACTAAACAAAAAGATGAAAGCAGAGTGCTCGCACAATACCTAGAGAGCCGATATTCCCGCCATTTGAAAGAAAGGACTTAAACTATTAATAAGCAAGAGAGCAAGGAAATCTACCTACAAGCATTATATATGGTGGCGGTTTTTGTGTATCGGTATTTTCTTATCCTTGTCTGTTGTTATATTCTTTGGTGTGTTGTTGAGTAGAGAGACGTAGGATGAAGCGCGTACAAAAAATACACAGGATCAAATGTATGTGACCGTCTCGTCACAGATCGCCACCACGGCAAGTCTGAATCCCCAGGATACATTTCCTAAAAGGTTTCTTTGTATGGGTCCGTTGGTGGTGTCCTAGCAACCATTGTGATAGTGAGGTTTCCAAGACAATTTTTTCTGTTATATGTTAAGGCCAAGGAATGCTTACTATTGGCAACAAAGGAGAGACGAGCAGAACCGCTCGATGGAAGAGCGGGGATAGTGGAAGATTTAAAACGGAATAAAATCTCGTGTCTTGAAGATGAAGGAGCAGGTAGTAATCAACGCTCTCAGTTATGTTGCTTTGAGATATTATTGTGTTTTGTCCACGGATAATGCTATTAAAGAACTTTAATACGTTCACTCACAGTTATCTCAAGACGAGGCATATCTCTCTCTTCTCTCACCTTCTCTCGGATAATTTCCTAAAGATATGAGCACAGGATTCAGCGAGGAGAAGGAGATTGTCGAAAACGCATCTTAGATCTGGTAAGAAATTTAAAGTTTAAGCACGGATGAGGGCTCAAATTCTAGACAGTAAAAGATAGAGGGGCAGCAGAAGCTGAGATATGAACAAAAAGTTTGAAGAATGACAGGATCAGAATGTCGATTTCGCACTTTTTTCGGCTATCTAGTGAGAGTGTGATAGGCAAGTATAGGGATGCTGAGAACTTCGAGGGGCATGGGAGGAATAAGGTGCGACGCTTTTCTCTCGAACCCAACTTTAGAAAAATTGGCGGAGGAGGAAAAGTAAAAGCCGCTAGTATTAAACGGCATTAGGAATCTGTGTGAAGAATCTTAACGTAGCTAGGGAAGAACAGAACGCCTGGAGGGAGACGCTATCTTTATATTATCTGAGTAGTTATCGTCTCCCCCTCATATCTGTTATATATAGATCATAGGTCAGCTGGTCGCCACTCCCCCGGATCCTACAACCAGCCCGCCTTTCGCTACGTTCACTACGTATTTCTGTATCAGGCGATTTGTTATTTCGCAAATCGGACAGCACAGGCTAGCACTGATAAATGCATAAAGATCCAAAGTGAAGTAAATACTGGCAAGGACAGGAAAAAGTTCCAAAAGAGGGGAGTCAGTGTTGATCATCGAGTTATTCTCTCTTCTCTCTGAGCTGGTTTTTCCTATTTTATGTTACTTTCCTTATATTTTCAATAGTAATAATTTGTTTCTTTTATTGTTTATGTCAGAAGGTCTGACGGCGCAATGTCCACGCATAGTAAATCTTTGCCCCGTCATGAGGTGTGGCGCTGAGTCGAGGGAGTCGTGGAAAACCATTCCAGTCTGGTTGAAGAATAGGAAATGTAGTAGGTGAAATACATTAGACCAGAGGCCTACGAGAACACGTAAACTCTCGAGCTCGTCGAAGCCGTTACTGGAGCAGTTAGACACACGATCAGAAAGACCCAATGGGAGATTCGTAAAGTAAATTTCGCGAGGAAAGTGGGTAGATCTTTACAGTAAGTATAATGGATTAGTGTAGAGTTTTGGCACGAACTGCGCGTGTTCAGAAGAATGAATATACTGTGATTGCAATACTAAGGTTAGGAAGGACATACAAGAGAAGGGGTCGCCGGCCACATTAAGTTGAGTTTGCAATGAAAGTTCGGCGACTCTAGAGCTCGGCGTCTCGTCCACTGATAGTCCTTTCGCGAATGTCCTCCCGGCTGCAACTGATTTCTGACAGTGAAATATTGAGTTAAGCAGCGGCTTAAAGTCCACACTGAGGAAAGTGCTAGTAGTAGGACATAGAAGAATAACTAGGAGACTTGAATATTCTCGCATCGACCGCCCCCGAGATACGCATGGGGCGTCCTCGCTAAAGCGTGAAGAATGCGCACACTCCTTGCAACGACAACTCGAATTGCGAGAGAATTCGAACCTGCATCCTTGAGGATGCACCGAGAGACCTTCAGCTTTTAGTCGGAACGGACAGTGTGAATGATACGACTTGCTCACATAGCGAAGCCTCTTCGCACTCTACCGTTCGGCCAGTAAGCCAATAGTGTCGTCACAGATTGAAAACAGCACTCCTTCTCAGTCCAACTATATAGGGGCATATGACGCGGTAACTCTAGCACGAAGCCCGCGCGCCAAGAGCACGCGCGCCAAGTGCGCCAAGGAGGGATGGCTCGAAAAGTTCGTCACAGGGTTGGGAGTGTACGATAGACGAGAGAGCAATAGGGGACGAGAGACTGAAGACGCTGTTAGAATCGCGTAGGGAACGTATTAAAAATATAGAGATGTATATTCAAGGGTTTGGAGAAGAGTTTACGCAACATAAGCAGGAAACCATGCAAGAGTGGATAGCAGGTGAGGAAATGTTATGATAACGATTTAGCAGAAAGAGTACTTGTTGTGGATGAAACATGAATGTCTGTTTGTGTGCGACAATATAGGTGTAGAGGAGCCAGATAATGACGGTATTACAGTCACTGGGTTTTAGGCTTCTGATAGACATATAGTCATAAGCGTCCAGCAGTACGTGATGAGACAGCATCTGTCTGTATCGTTCTGGACTCTCGTGCACCAGACTCCCTAGCTATTTCAGTCTCGTCGAGAACGAGCAGTTTACTCCACCCTATGCTCAACGTTTCGTTGTTGATAGTGACACATCCCTTAGAATGATAGAAGGACTTCTAAGGCGAAGCTATGAAGTGATATGGGGTGAAGACAAACGGATGTATGAACAGTATCTCGTCACGACACCCACTCTGAATAATTTAAAAAACGCGGCGATTGTCATCCTTAGGTTCTACGTGAGATGGCGGAAACCAGATAGCCGAAGCAGCACTCAATTAATTTTCTCGAGGAAGAATACGGAATTTTAACCACCGTGGGAACATATTCACCTAGAAGATTGAGTGAAGAATCGATGATGTATATGTCTGAGACGGTGTCCAAAGACAGGAAGAATGAAACCGTAAGCTGCTCATATCAAGCCGTCAACAACGCATATAACAGCTCCCCAGCTACTTGATTAAGGCAGAAATGACGCCGATTACAAATAAGACCGACACATACTCCACTTTAGACGGAGAAAATTAATGAAAATAAAGTATATAAGTTGCAGAGTACAGGTACTGATACCAAAAGAACTGAGGAATATAAAGCAGATCAGTGAACTTGATACGCGCAATATCATTTAAATCCTCCATGATTGTAGGTCTCAAGACGTAAGAAAAAGCAGCGACAGTCAAAAAGCGCTCTCAACGCGAAGGTCGGCTAAGAGCTCAGATCTCAAGTGAGAGTTGACAGAAATGATAACAGCGAGAAGGCGCAAGAAGTTATGGCAGCTGATTGGTGAAAGTGAGAAATACAGTATTAACAAGATGTAAGAGATATAGTATGAATAGAGGTCATGTGCTGAGTCAAAGAATCGACACGCATTTACAAACCGCCAATAGAGCTAATGCGAGCGAAAACGGTTACTGGCGTGTCATAGCACATATCTGACTACCCAGAAGCAACCGAAGAAGCAAACCCGACGACCTACGATAGAGCCACTCGAGAACACAACCCACGTACGGCAACTCAAAGTAAGCTGTTCGAAGACAAGTAGACACGAATATGCCACAAAACAACATAAGGGGAAACTATGCAGGTATCGGAAATGATCCCGATGTTATAAGGGAACATTTCTCTATTAAATTAGTGATACATGCAACCTATAGCCAAGATTCGTTCTGAGTGCACAAAATCGCCTGATACATGTTCTGAAACCTATATTCACATACCACACACCAGTTATAAATCAGAGCTTAAGATATAGCAGGAAGTGAAATCTTATAACCAAAAACACTCACTGAGCTCTCAGTTGCGTTGTTTTAATGTAAAATCAAAAAAAATAATTTAAAACGTTTACAGTACGTATCCACCCCTTTCCCAGTTTGATAAGACCTAGACCCTAAAATTTCTGCACACTCATATAAGGTTATAGAAAAAAAAGAGTACGACAAAGAAATGATAAAATAAAAAATGAGACCTAAGATCCTGTATCTTTGAAAAAAGTTCGCGTGATAGCAAGCTTCACTGATATCTACTTCGTAGAATATACCAAAACTGGATTGTGATTTATAAGTCTTTTAATTTAACAAAGAACCAAAGACAATCGATTGTGATTAACACTTGCACTTTCAACTTTCGCACTGAAACCAGACACTCTATAAGTAAGAACTAGACAAAAAGTGACACTAAAATAGAATTAATTATTAAAATCTAGTCACAAGGCTCGAGCAGACAACGTGAAAAACAGACGTCTAGACCACTCATGAGTGACTATGCTCTTCAACATATGTGCTCATACAGGGTATCTATATCCAGATATAAAGTTATATGGAGAGATTAGTATGTATTTGGACAGTGAGCATTCATACTCTCTCTCTCTCGTTAGTGAACTTCTCAAGAAGCAAGTTCACAAAAAAGAATGAGGTTGAGTGACTTAAAATTATTGTTTAAGTTTCAGTTCTCGAGCACCATAGGACCACGTCAGCAAGTCAGGTAGTCCTGCGAGCAGCAAAAATCTTTCTTTGTTTTTAAGATAGGACCGGAAATTATGAATTCGTGAAAGCTGGAGTCGGATCGTTGATAGGTATGATCACTCGCTGGTTTAAACGAGGTAAGAGCATGAATTTTCCATACAACTAAATCAATAGAGTTGACGGAAGTCACGTCTCTCCGGCGAGATCTAATCAGTGTGAAGTTTTCGACAAATCGCGCAGACTGGCTATGTGACCATGTCCTGTTTGTGGTTAACTTGTGTAACTGATTGTTCGTACACATGTATAGGAGTATTATACCATGTACAAGCGTATAAGCTTAGCTAAGCGTTATAGAATTATTAATGATACCTACACTCGTAATATGATATTTGCTATGTGAAGTCAATAGAAAGCCTATCAATACGCATTCTATGCAAAATTCATTGCCATACTTTACAATACATAAACCACATATAAATCACCTCAATAGCAACAACACGTCTAACTAAATACGTACACACTCACAAACAAGATAAATCTAAAAATAATGTACTCCTCTCTAATAAATAACAAAGGATAATATTTCAGTATATATCCTGATCAAATTGAGAAGTGAAGTGTTAGGGATTTGATATGGAGATTCAATCTAAATGGACGATCACGATAATCGACTAATGTATAGTTAAAAAAGTTTTAATATGCTTTATATAAAAATTTAATGATATTATACATCTATCGATATATGTAGTTATGATTATAAATTCGGTTTAATTGCTTTGACACCAGATTGATAGATAAAAAGAATATAATTGACTATGGGAAGACAGACTGGGGAGACCGAATATAGAAAAGTGGAAATTTCGACTACATAATTTCGCGACAAGTGTGTGTATTACGAATCGTGAGCTGTAAAAAGGCATGTCGAGGCAAGAAGATGCCTTCCAAAGAAGTAAAGACTAAGATTATATAATGATGAGCACGACAAAGAAACAGAAATATAGTAGTAAAAAGTGAAAAATCGTCTCAGGTAGGAAATCGTAATATACTTTCTATTACAGATTCACAGTGGATATAGTCTCCCGTGCGGCGAGCTTGCATGCAATCTTTCCATACTATAGTGTGTGAGTATATTTTGACTGTAGAGTGTAGGCAATCACTTCAAGGTTAGAGGAAATAGTAGAGCTGATTTATTCCAACTTACGTCAATGTGTCCTATCTTAACATTCTTTTCTTTTTCCGTGCTATGACTTGGCAGCTAACCTCACTTCACAAGAGACATCGTGATGGAACTAGTCTGCTATTTGAGAGTAATTATTACCACATACGTTCTCTCAATTTCCACACATGTACCACATGACAGGATATTATGGGAGAAGAAGCGACTCACTGTGTCTTCTCCTGCGAACATCTGAACAAAAGTCTTGTGCTACAAATATGAGCTTTTATTGAACCTAACAACTTACACAAGCATAATATTGAGAGAATAAGGATAATTTAAACGTTAAATATCATTTATTTTATCCATGACTCTAGGCCTCAGTATGTCTATCTCTCTCTCAACACTTCTGCGTGATCGACAAATGTCATGTCAAATGAGCGAGGAACCTCACACTTTACGCCTGGAGTCTCTATTCTCATACAGATATCTTCTTAGTGCCGACTAATATTACAGGTAAATTAAAACGACTTTCCCAGTCCATGATGCTCGAAGATTCACTGGTGTCCAATGTATGTCCATATAAATGTTGGAATATCATGGTCATTACAATTGAAAACTGTATATGATAAAGAAAGTTACCATATGAGCATTTGCCAGTTTTTGGTCCTTACATTATGTCCTGCCAGTTCTGGATCAATTGAAAGCATTTTCTACTTTTGCTTTCTGGTTTGGATCAAAGTTCAAAAGACTTGGGTCGAAAAGCCTCAAAAACTTACTGTGGGATTAAGATGAAAGAATTTTTTATCTTTACTGAAAGTTTAACTTTAGTAATTTTAGAATGGAATTAGTTATTGATCTTCTAGTCAATAAAATTTAAAGATGACTTTCATTTCGTATTGTATTAAATTTAAAAAAAATTTTTATTATTCTCATTGCTTCAAATATTAAAGGTAAATCAGTTGAAAAATCTTTGAATCAGATGCCAACTAAGGCTTCAACTAATAATGAAACAATAATACTAGTTGTTATTTTGCATTATTAGTATTTTAAAAATATCATCAAATTGTTTGGAAATAATAGCTCAAAATTAAAACCAAGAAAAAAAAAAAAAAAAAAAAAAAAAAACTTGAAAAATGGGCTTTTTGGGGTTTATTAGGTGGGCTATTTTGTTTTTTTTGGGGTGGGTTTTGAAATGCCAACCCTGAACTTAAGGACTAGCATCGAAAACCATTAGCCAGAGAAAGAGTTTTCTAGAATGCTCCAGGATCAAGAGTTTAGAGGCCAAAGGAAAGACAGATGCTGGCCCAACTGACAGGGAAAAAGTCCTACGTAGGAGATGGTGTAGAATGTAGAATATAAAGTGGATACATGTAGTTAAGTTAACTTTCTTCTTGTTCCTTCATTTCACAGGAAGTTATTGAGGTTTTTGATAGTTTTTCGCAATGACTCCTTTTACGTTAAAAGACCTAAGTAGAAAGCTACATTCATTAATTAGTCGTATTCTCTGTTGAAGTTGCCTCTTTTGCACCTAGGAAACTATGTATTTCGCTGGCTACTAGAGACTTAAGAACCAGTAAGATGAAATCACAATAACCGCTTTTTTTAATTTATCTCCATATAGGAAGGAGTTATAACAACTTTTATTTCCTGCTCTTTTATTAAAATTTGCATTCTTATTATATACAAGATGTTGGTTGCATACTACAAGAGTTTAAGATTGAACGTGAATATACGAAATTTCTTGATGCAAACTATATCTAGAGAAAATTCACAAAACTAAATTAATGTCAAAAAGTACGCGAAACAGAAAAAAAGGCGAAAAAACATCTTGCAAGATATATAATAAACAAACGAAATATATTTACACAATTTGATAAATAATTTTATATTAAAAAACACATTATATTATATAAAAAAAAACATTATAGTATATAAAAATACATTATGTAATAACATATTACAATTAGAAATAAAGGTTACAAACGCATTTTTATGTTTTGTTTGTATAATATAGACAAATATATTGTCAAATAAGAAAGGTTTACCTTTTGCCTCCTACTTTTATTTCTTGCTTTCTACGGATAATATTTTAAGTTAAGCTAACTTATTTTGAACATTTTTAAACTACATTATTTTTAACATTTTTAAACAACTATTTACTATGAAATATATCTATTAATTAAACTTTGCGAAGTGTAAATAGTGTTCATGTCATCTAGTATTCATATGTATAGTTTTCAAAATAAATGCTTAAAAATGTTAAAAATAATGGTTTAAAAGTGTCAAAATAAGTGAGTTTAACTTAAAATATTATCCGTAGAAAAAAAAAGGCCTATAAAAGTTATTGGCCAAAGATGTAAATCTTTTTTATTTGACAATATTTTGGTTTATATTTTACAAACTCAAAACATAGAAATAAGTTTGTAACTTTTATTTCTTATTGTAATATGTTATTACATAATATTTTTTTAAAAATTATTGATCAAATTGTCTAAATATATTTGGTTTGGTAGACACAATTTGATAAATAATTTTCTAAATAACATAATTGAATACATTATATAACAACAAATTACAATGAGAAATAAAAGTTGCAAACGAATTTTTATATTTAAAGTTTGTAAAGCAAAAACATAAATATTGTCAAATAAAAAAAAGTTCACACCTTTATCCGTTTTCTTTAATTTCTTGTTTTCTAATGATAATATTTTGTTAAAATCACTTATTTTGAACTTTTAAACTATCATTTTTAACATTTTAAAGAAATATTTTGAACAACTACTATAATAAGTTTTTATTTGATATAATATATATATAAATATTAATATAATATAATAGCCATTTGAGAGAATTATTAATATATTTACTATATGTAGAAAATGACTGGATATTAATACTATTAATTTTCTTTATTTATTTATATAATTTTACTATCTAACATAAAGTGATACTAAATGTCCATGATATAAAATAAAATTGAGATTTAGAACTACGAAATGATTGGTTTTAGTTATATATATTAATATATATATATAGTATATAAGATCTGAGTGTAGTCAGTATGTATTAATAACGTGACTAACTACTTTGAAGTATTAAGCAGTCGGTAAAGATAATAGGTCGAACATAAATTATCTATATTGTTATTATATAAGATTGTGTATATATATAGTACTGGTAATTAATAATAGTAAGTCTCGGTATTATAGTCTGCAGTAATAATATATATATATATTATAATGATATGCGAGTGATAGTGAAGTCTCATAGGTGTAATAAATATAATCGTCATAGAAAATTTAATAAATATATTGTACTAACTATTTGAGTATTAGTTGGTTAGTAAAAATTAACAGAGAAGTTATATATCCTACGACCTTCCGCTGCTACACTGCTAATATAGATGCTTTCTAGCGTAACTTTAATATACTGTATATAGTCTTTCATCATAGATCTTAGATTATAATATATATAGTATATTATTAAATATTAATAATTATAATACTATATATTATATAATATATATATAAAATATATATATTAATATATATATATATAAGATTACAACTTTTTTATTTACAAATTTTGTTTATATACTGTATTTTTCTTATATAAATAATATATAATAATAATATTATGTCCTATTAGTATGTATATATATATATTTAATATTACCTTAATTGTTTATATAAAATCAGATCTTATTTGTTTATTAATATATTCTAGCGTATTTATATATGTATATAGGTATATTATATACTATATCTTTTAATATAGATGTTATAGTATTTTATATAAAATCAGATCTTAAAAACCATTTTTGGAAGTAAAAATCAAACCCATTAGCATTTTCTTCCCCTTAGTTAATATCATTACTATGAATAAATTTCACTTATGGCTTAATAAAATATCAGGTTTCTGAGTTGTTATAATGGTAATAAAAGTTACTGAGTTTGTAGTCATTATTATATAGTTTATCTTAATGAAATTTAAGTTATATTTCTTATATTATTACCTTTACGTAATTATAGGACAGAAAAAGAGGAATTAAAAGAAAAAAGGGAAGTTGTTGACACTGCAAAACCCAAATTTGCTACTCCACCAATATTTCAGCCAAAGCATAGTAAGGTAATAGCGCAAGAAAAGAAAGTTTTAAATACAAATCTTGACAGTAAACTGCAAGATGGAGATCTTGAGGTATCAAATCATAATTTAGAAGATAAATGGCTTCTAACTCCAATTAAAAACACTGAAGGCATTCCTTTAACACCTATTACTAGTAGTTGCTCTACTTTTCACGAGTCGCCAAAGGTTATGGGTCCCATGACGTCAACTCAGTTGACCGAAACAAATCTACAGAAAAACATCTTAAACTCTTGCAACAAGAATGCAGTTTGTAACAAAGAAACCGTATCATCATCGTATTTTGCTTCCACCCCAAAATCTACTCAGAAATCTAATTCAAAACTTCAAACATTTCCAATTTTTAGTTCTGCTAGTAAGAAAAGAAGAATATTACCTCAAACCGATAGTCCAGTCATTGAATTTAAAAACCTTGAAATTTCAAAAAATCTTGAAGCTTCTTCCAGAGTAGAAAATCATACAATAGATCTTGAGACCTCGACAGAAAAAGAAAATAAACCTTCCTATTCCTCTGACGACATGTTTGCAGAATTTGAAGATAAAACTAAAAATTTGAATAAAAGTGAGAGTAAGTACCTTTTTTTCAGCTTAAATATCTTTAATTTTCTTGTATTCAATATTTTTCAAAATTCTATCTTAACTAGTTTAAGATTAAAATATTGTTCTTGCATATATTTAATCAAGCTTTTGAAATCTTGAATGTTGTCCAATTGAAGGTTGTAATTGTGAAAAAAAAAAAAAAAAAACTGAAACAATTTTAAAATTGCTAAATATTAATATTATTATAGAATATTTGATGATCAGTTAGTAATTTAAATCCGAGCTTACTATTTATGTCAGTGTTTAAAAAAAGAAAAAGAAAAACACGGGATTACCCTATTCAAGGTGAACTCTTTAGGAAGTTGCCTCCTAGGATCCGCCCTAGCGATAGAACCAGAGACTTGTGCTCCTCGTGTTGATCGCTTTTTATGAGCCACAATAAGTGTGATTATGACATAATGCACTTAAATAGTGAGTCCCTGGAAACAGGGCCGTGGAGCTGGTAATTTTTCCCTAGGCTCAGAACTCTTATTTTATGTTAAGAGAAATATCCGGTTCCGAAGCTCTGTCTAAAAATCATTAGTATTATGGGTGGGAGCGAATTTATCATTAAAAAAAATTGCTTAAAAAAATGAAAATTTTATGCTAGTTATTTTTTTTACCAATATTTCGACAGTAAACGCAACAATTTTAGCATCGTAAATAATTAGTTGAAAACTTAGATCAGGGGTTCTTAACCTGAGGTTTGTGGACCCCTAAGGGGTCCATGGGTGGGCTTCAGGAGGTCCACGGTGATCAGATAAAAATTAACATTTATACTCGCAGTACAGCCGTTTCCCTTGTCTCAATCAACGGAGAAATGCATGTACAAGTGTTGTGAAAAAAAACAATCAACTGTGTATCTGCTTGTCAGTCTATGAAGGTTTATTCAACGGTTCGTCTCCCTAGCTGTTGACGTCTGTCTGTTAGTCTGTACGTTGGTATGTTTTGTCTTTGTTATGATCATAAACTATATATATAAATAAATTACGATACCAAAAACTTGGATTAAAAATTTATAGATATAAAAAGCTTATTATACAACCATCCTACGACCAATGCGGGTCGGATATGTTAAGTCCATAGACTTTCTTGACATTACCTACATATTCTGATACACCAAACCTCCGTTCTGGATTAATTAAGCCGAATATGAAAAGCTTCTAATATGCCATCTCATAGGATAACTGTGGTTTCCTGTTCGCGACATAAACATTGCATACATAAATATAATATATTACCAAAGCAGTTCTTGCGTGGTCCAACAATATGCAAAGAGTAAGATATCTCTGTTACAAAGCACCGTAAGCCCTCGTGTAAAATTAACATTCGTATATCTCCAGTTGCTCACTCATCTTATACACGCACGAGTGCGAGGTAAAATCTGGTGCGAGCGAGCTCGTGTATGGTTATAGTGACTTCTCTTCACACTATGGAGGTATCACCCTAACAAGTCACTTCACATGTCCATGGCTCTTACTTATTCTTTTCCCTACATTTACTTTTCATATAGCTTTTGCACCCGAAATATCCCTAGAGAATTTCCGTGACAAACGGCACATCTGTTCCTCCCGCCAAAAATCTTTCACTCTCCTTTCTTCATCTTTTCAGCATTGACCACAGCCGCTGAAGTGCCGAACTAAAAACCTTGCCTGAAGGTCAAGCCAATCAATTTTTCCTTTTGCGTAAAACTTGTGCAGCGCTTCGTAAAAAACGTCTCTTTACAAAATATCTTTTAAAATCGTTCGAGGGTTGCCCTTCATCTAAAAATGAATCAAATGGAGACCCCTGGTATCATAGAAATCCTGAGTCCAATGATGGTTATCAATCACTGCACGAGAGATATGAAAAGTCAGAAATGAAAGCAGTAAATAAACCATTTACAACTTAAGTGATTAATTTTCGAGTGTCTAGATGCTAGAATTATTCACTATGTGCGAAGACAGACATTTCCCGTATTACTTTCAAGTATAGAAAATTTATTAACAGAAAGTTGTAACACAAGTAATGGAAGTTTCGGGAGAATAGAGCTACGAATCTTTCATATTCCGCCTATGTCAAACCAATGTATACAAAGGAAAATCTGTTGTAAGGAAATTATTTAATAATGCTAAATTAATAGAATGACTAAGTCTTGTATAAAAATATGACGACTGGCACCAACATGACTGACAATAATAATAATCGATTGACTAAAAAAACTCACAAAAATTCAAAGATGAAAACTATCCGCTATCACATCTGACAGGAATCTCTTTGTATAATATATATATAATATATATATATATTACATACTAATTTTGTATAAATCTTACATATTTGTAAACATTGAGCGTACATAAATTATATATTAGGTCCATATATACATTATATATAATATATAATATATATATAATACTAGTTATATCTGGTAACTAATGTAGCGTATAGACCTATATAGAGTGCGAGTAACTAGATTAAACTAAATGATCAGAAATTAAACCATGTATTAGAGGAGATTGTTGGGTGAGGAGAAGAGGAGCGGAGTAAATGAACGAATAAAATGAAATATGTCTGGGATTGAGGTGAAGAGAATGGCGTTTTACGCGCAGAGAGCTCCATGTACAAAAGAATAACATTCATCAATCAGTTGGAGAAAAAGTAGTAAAATTAATTAAATATTGAATAGTTAATCCAGAGTTAGGTTAATAGCGAGATGATAATTAAATGTAGGGATTGTGTTGGGAAAAAATAATACCCACAGAGTGAAATTCCCCAGTGCCTGGGAAAGAATAATCACATAAAATGGATAGTAGGAATTGAGGATTCGGAGTGATCAGAATATGTACTGAAGGCAGATAAATAATGTGAGTTATGCGTAGAGGCGAGAGATAGGTGTTAACAGGGAAAGTGGAAATGGCGGGAGATTTGGTGCTGAGGCAAACGGGTATGGTTGTGGCCACACCTGGCAAAGGATGAGACAAATCTACCTATATACAATTACTGACGAATCTACCAATAAATGTAGCAAGGTCCATATTTTTGCAGCAGTACATCGCAAATGAAAGTCTTTGGGTGGATTTGTCACTGTACTGCGATGCAAGGTTACTACGCTAAATAAATTAGGATATACGAAAACCCAGAGTAGGGACAAATATCGCGGTAAGGAGTTGGACAAATATTTCTCTATAGAACTATTGCTTTCTCTCGATCTTTATGTTAATATTTTTTTTTTGCCTTTTTTTTCATGGTATTCTTCTACTAGCTTTTTCTTTTCGATGCCTCGTCAACGCACCTTCATAGTAACGTTTATATTTCTTACATTAAAATATCCAATACTTAGGAGAAATATAATAGTGACGATATAGAATATATTACTAAATTATATTATATTATATTAATTATATAATTATATATAAAACACATCTATATATATATAATATATATATATATTATATATCATATATTATTATATATAAATAAATATATATATAATATGTCCTATTATAGGTATATAAATATATATATATATATATAATAGTTATAATAATATGTTAATTAAAAATTTAATAATAAGTATATATATAATATATATATATTATATAATATAATAATTTATTTATTCACATATAAGTTTGTACTATATAATAATTATAAAATAAAATAGGTTTCACACTACTGACGCCTTAGGTATAGAGTATAAATATTATTATAATTACTTCATATAAAAGGCATATTATAAATATTAAACTCCCTATTAAAATAATTAAGGTTATTTATAATGAACATCTTTCAAGAAGAATGTATTATTTTGCTGTCGTGGAATAGAGACGTAGTAGTGGGAGTAGTTAGGATGTTAAAAACTATAACTATATCATACTGAGTGCATAACCCAATCAAAAGGCCAAGATTACATGGAGAATCGAGCAATGGATAGGAGACGAATGTGCGGAGTGAGACAAATTATATGAGTAAATTACACAATCACTCGTCGAATCCCATTAATCAGTGTATATTTGTTTGATAGGATAATCTAATCGGTGGAATCGTTGCAAATGGCGATACTGTCTAGCACTTTCAGAAGGTTGAAAACATCTAATCAAGGCTACGCCTTTGGAGAAAATAAGACCGCTTATATCCTATGCTGGGGTTGGAGTGGAGGGAGGCGAAGAGAATGTGATACCACAGAGACAATATAGGGGGGCTGGTGAGCATCGAAAGGGATGTTCATCAGGCTTGTCTGCATGAAAACTTCTTATTTTTGGCAATGTTAACCAGTTTTATTTTTTTAATAATCTAATTTTCCCTACATTTCCATTTTTATGTGGAACAGGATGCAGAAATAAAAAAAGTGGTAGGAGGCATATAATATATTTTATAATATGACACTATATATATGGAGTACCTATATACTCGTACTTATAAGGTTTATATAAGAATTCACTAAATATTATAATCATCTGCATCTTACTATATAACTAATCCTCATATAATAATATATATACTATATTCACATTATTTTTATATTCTTATATCTATATCGATATATATACATAGAATATAAATACTCACTCTATATACTCCTTAACGAGATTAATATGCCTAACTGGATCGGACCTATATTAGTTCTTTCTTAGGAGCGTGTTAGGTTTTGAAAAGAAATTAATAAATGAGGAATGAACGTTTTCGAGAGAGAGTTGTGTGACGGTCGTATACATCGAGAGAATAAAAAATGAAAGTACCGTGCCGGTATTAGTGATGCCGGATTGCCGCTTTACGGTCCATTATGTGAAAGGTATGCGAAATTGACAAAGTCAGTTTAGTTAGCACGGCATCGTATACTCCAGTCTCGTTTGGTGAGTGGGGTGTTTGGGAATCGAACGGCCCTACGCCGACCTTGAAGAAAAAGTGGAAGTGTGATTTTCAGTTAAAAAACGCATGTTGAAGGGGGAGAATCTGGTGTTTTGGCAGAGCCGGCGAAGAAGAAAGGTGCAGATTGGGCTGGGTACGTGGTTTTGGTGAGGCGGGGGTATGGTTGTGAGGACCATGAATATAATCTCACCTGGAAGAGGTCCCACAAAGGGATGAACCCCTTACACTCCGGTATCGATCTACCATAGAGGGTCCGTCGCAGTCAGTACCAAGAAGCTCTAGGGGGGATTTTTTTTGACTGCCGATAAGAAATTCTCGACATAGACCCTTATATCTTGGTAAAAAAACAAGAGGGGGCGAGTAGGCAATAAGGGCTTTCGGAAATTGTAAGTCCATCATTCGGACTTTTGTCATAATTCTGTCTAAACTTTCGCTATTTTACTTGTCACTATTTCCACTTGAGAAAAGCATCGCTATCGTTTGACCGAGCAGTAAAAAAAACCTTCAATAAGTCGGACCCTTAACCTTATTCACCTAGATCCGTCCATTTTATCTCCCAACTTGGGAAATAAAAAAGGAAGATATATATAAGAAATGAAATCAGTAAAGCATCAACACAATATGGAGCTTGCTAGTTTAAAAGAATGTTTAATAAAGATATGACCATAATAATATAATATAATAAATAATAATCAATTACATCATATAATATAATAATAGATATTTTTTGAGTAATTTATATTAATCAATAATAAATAATTTCAATAATAATAAATAATACATTGATATATAATAATATATAATCAAATAATAATCTAATTATATAAAATAATAATTTCAACTAAATAAAAGCTTTTTTATAATAATTTAAATAAAATAAATATTTTTAATTAATATTAATAAATAATATTAATATAATTTAACAATATAATAATTGATTATTTATTTTTTTGTATGATATTATTTCACAGAAATTTATATTTGTGGAAGAAGAAAAGATGTTTTGTGTCAAAAGAGGGTCAGATTAAAGTGGCTCTTCTGCTCCATTGTTGTTCAGATTGTCGGTAAGATCCTATGGATTTTAGCTAGATGCTTTTTTTTTTATAACAAAGAAATTAAATCTTAGTTTTAAATTTATAAAATTAAATTTTAGCTAACATTTTTGTCTTTTAATAATTAAATAAGTCAAAATTTATAATTATGGGAATTATTGTTAGTTTTGTTTAATTTTTTTAATTTACCTCTCATCTGCTTTTCAAGAACAAGTTTCTACGTTATAATTTGATTTTCAATATTAAAAGTATTTAATTAGGAGAAAGAATGAAAAGAAAAATATTAACTATTTTTTTGAATGGTTAAAAAGCACAATTAGATAAATATTATTAAATGAAGTATAAAGAAGTCACAGTAGAAAAGATAAAATGAATATAATAGAAGAGGTTTGAGGTTATTGTTAAGGTTATTATTATATTATTGGATTTTATTATATTGATGTATTATATATTTTATTATTTATTGCGATAAAAATATTTTTGGAATCAAGTAAGCTGAAAATTATTAAAAACATCAACATAATAAATTATAGTTGAAATTAAAAATATAGTAGAAAATTACACGTGCATATCTAATTTTGTACTAGTGACGATTTCATGAATTCATACAAAGATATTATATTTGATAAGTTAAGTGTGTAAATATCTAAAAATTGTGTTGTTTTATTGCATTGTGTACTTAAGTGTTGTAAATAATTAGTTAATTATTTATTATTATATATTGTAAAATGTTTTGTTCTTGAAATTTAGTATTTTCAATTATACTTTAGGATTATCGTTATATTACCTACTTCAAATAACAAAGTAAATTTCCATGTTCCCAGTTTTAATTATTTCACATTAAACACAAACTGCAATAACCACTAGAAGTCTTCAAGAAAACGTTATCAGAAAGGGTAAGTATATAGAAGTGTTAAAGTTATTCTAGGGATTGTTTCTTGTAGTTTTTTATTAGTCGACATCTGCTGCTTGGACTTCCTTTTTAATGCCTAATCACACCCAAATAATATATCACTAAGAAACAAGCTAAAACTTCACTCGTAAATTCAGCGCGCCCGATTTTGAATCTTCGCCTGGAAGACCCTTTTGAACTTCACAATTTGAGTATCCTATGGCTTCCAATTGATTTCCATTATCTGAAGCAATCTTTCCTTACAATTTTTTTCTTTTTCTCTTGATTTCTTCTTTATATTTTCTCTAAAGGATAGTCTCATTTCGGTCTTTTCAATTTCTAGGCACTACCCTGTGCTCCTCTTTCTAAATCTTCGTTCTCTTTCAACATTTCTACTTTCCACATCTGTGGTCTCCTCTTCTAAATCTTTCACTTTCTTACATTTCTACATTTCGCTGTGCCCCCTCCTTTCTTATCTTCATTCTTCTTTTCTTCCTTTGTACTATTTGAACTACTAACCTCGAATCCCTTTCTTTAGAGATTGTCTTTCTCCGGCTTCCCTTTCCCGTTCTCTGCCTCCTTGAACGGTCCTTGTCTACGCTGCTGTGACGATGCCGTCTACTCTTCTCCTTGTCTTTATCACCTCTATCCCTATCCTTATGCCTATCTCTGTCTTTATCTTTACTCTTATGAGAATGTTTTCTTTCCTTAGACCGGTCTCTCTCTCTTTCCTTCTTTTTATGTTTTGAGTGATGATGTGAAGAAGACGATTCACTTTCTCTTCTTCCAGATGTCGACTTTCTTCTCTCTCTATCGTCCTTATAATCCCTATAATCCTTTTCATCTTCTACATCCTCTAAGTTCAGCTTTTCTTTAGCCTCTAACAACTGCAAATATAAAAGAACGGTAATGAATTAGTCCAACAGTCTTACATAAATTTATTACAAAAATAAATATAAAATTTAAATAAATACATAAATGTTTACTCGTTACTTGAGCAATTTAAAATTTTACTTTTGTTTGAGATAAACAGAAATTTTATGTTTAAAAGAGGAGAAATCTACTTAAAGAAAAGTAAAGGTTAGCTATTTGAAGTCTGCAGATAAACTAAGGCATAGAAACAAGGATTCGGATAATGGCTGGACTTCGAGAAAATGTTAACGGTCATAGACCAAGTCGGAGTCACCATCATAGTATATTAAGCTGAGATTCTAATAAAAAAAAACACAAACACAATTTGCTGTGTTTTACTAAAACAAAGCAGCAGACAGATAGTGTGACCAACATCGAAACAAGCATGAAACCCCTGTTCTGATCGACACGGGTTACTAATCAAGGGTGGTCAACTGAAATCATCTAATCTCTCTAACCACCACTCAGGTTTTGATTAGTGTATAACTTCAAGAAAAACACTGCAGAATGGTTTACCTCTCATTTCAAGGGCCAGTTTAACAAAAACGTAAAGGGAGAGCACAATATCTAAAACGTAAAATAGGAACAAAATTTGTACTAATTCTTAACATGGTCAGAATAACTTAAAGAAACGTTTTAAATTGTAAAGAAGGTTGAAATTATATATATAAAAAAGCCTATCCTAGTGACCTACAAAAATTGTTATCAAAGGAGAAACAAGTCTTACCCCAAGTCCCCTACGGGTTGAGTGCTAAGAATTTTTAAAAAATTACCTGTCATTTTTAAAAGTGCCTTACTTTTACAGTTGGGACGTGAGAGAGAAAATATACAGAAACATTCTGTCAGCTCTTTGGTTAAACGAGTTGTATAAATCCAAATTGAAATAAACTTAATTTCTAAGCTGCTTTCTTATTTTTCCAATATATCATTCATAGAAGGTTCACTAAAGTTATATTGTAGCTCAAGTTTAAAGCATTAATGCTGACTGGTCTTCATCAGTTCGTATGAGAAGCCATGAAGAAGCGTAATAGCGCTTCAAGTAACTTTTATCACTAGTTTTTTCTTCTTTTTTCCTTTCCTTTCTATGATATGTTAAATTTAAGTCCAATCAGCTAGAAAATGATGCTTCAAATACTCATGTGCCTTCAATATTAGTGGACAAGTCATTAATTAATAATATAATAATTAATAATTAATAATTAATAATAATATAATAATTAATTATATTATATATATATTATTATATCAATATTATTTATATATTATTTGTAACCTTTTCTTTCTTCGATATGTTTTGAGGAGGCGCTTCATTGCTGGCAAATTTTTAACAATGGAAGGATATAAAATGTGATTCCTGTGGTTTATAGTGTCCTCGTCTTCTTGAACTTCTACAGAAGAGTTGACTGCCTTGGAGGAATCGGGAGCAAGACTTATCAAAGAAACTTATACAAATTATAAATCAACATATAACAAAAGTCAGAGGACGCTAATTTATCAAATAAGTTTCTAACGAGTGTAATATAAGATATCTTTGAAATCAATTATTCAAATTTTAGTCACTCTGTCTTCACAAATACGGATCTAAGTGTGGTCTCTTTTAGAATACTATTTTTATTTTACCAGGTTATCTTATTTTAGCTCCAAGATGGCCTCTTTTTATCGTTATAACGCGCGATCTTTCCTCCTTTGTGACGATTTCAGGACTGAATATATTTTTTTGGAGGGCATACTGTTTTCAATCTTTCCTAATTTCTATTTGTTTTGTTCTTTGAAGTGTCTTCGCATTATGTTTCCTTGATAATAGTTCATACATCTTTGTCACAGCGAGAATGTGATAAGTATATATTATTAAAAAAATAAAATCTACTAATGCTTGGTAGAGCAAACATTGCAAATTTACAATTGTTAAAAAATCTCCCCTTTTTTTTTAAAAATTAGTTTATAATATACCCATAAAATTACCTCTTCATAAACTTCCCTTACCCATCCTTTTAGAATACTAATCAATACAATAATGGATATCTTTATTCTTAGTTTATGTATTGATATTATTTATAGTGTTGAGTATGTGGAATCTTTCAAATTATATATAACAATTAGACTTGTAATAATCATATGTGAAACAGTTACCCAGATAAGGACTGAATTATGAGTTTCATCAAACATACAAATAGGAACGTATTACAAGTGCATTCTTTGACCTGTGATTAGTATACGTGATTTACTAAGGTAGAAGGTTATGTTTATTTTGGTTTATTAATTGACTTGCAGCTGGTGTAATTTAATTGAAAAACCATATTTTTTATTATACTATCTTTTAAGGGCTATTGACAAAAGCAGACAAGTTTTGAAATGAGGCTTAATTAATGAAAACCTTAAAATAAAAAAATGATACAATAAAAAAGGTTTCATATTTTAATATTATTACAAAGTATTAATTTATAACTTTAATTGTTTTTGGATGTATTACATAGATTCCTAATATGTATTTAACATTTAACAAGAATCGCAAGACTGGAAGTGCTGTTTCGTTTTAATTCTCATTATAGAACTAACCGTTAAGGTTATAAAGCTAGTTTTCAATATGCTGAAGCTTTGAAGAAGCGAACAATATGAGATGTCCATACTTACAGTAGAACATAAGTCTCCAATTTATATATGTCAAACTGACCCTAATTAGTAAATTTAGTTTTTAACATTGTTTTAAATGAGGACGGTTTATCGGCATTTACCCATATTATGGCATGATCTATATTGAATAATTTAATATTCGTTCCTTTTCACCCAAATAACGGACAAGTTTATTTTAAACTAAAAAATGAAAGAAACTCAAACTTTTCCTTTAACTTTAGGCTTAAGTTTGTTACAGACAAAGACGGGTACGTAAACCACCTTTTATACAACCAATCAACGGTTTTTCAAAGTGAAGGTTACTTCGATTGGTTTTATGTTTTAGGCGTTTTGCTAAGTGTAAATTAAGCAAGCTGTTGAACAAATACTTAAAATATCAAGCAAGTTAAAAATACGGAGCAATATTATACAGAAATTTGTAGACGTGATAGCGTAATTAAATTTCAGATTTATACTCCTTTGGTAACTTTTCAGTATATACGCGGTTAGGTGGGTGTTCATAATCAATAGATGGTTTTCTAGAAAAACATATACTTGTCTCGCCCTTTCTCTGGTAATAATAAAGTTTTATAGAGATATATTTTTTGTTATTTGAATGTTATAAACAGTTATAGATTCTAGTAATTATTTTTTTTTTTTTTTTTTTCAAGCAATAATATACAATATTAGTGTAAATATTTATAAATATACCTAGGTTTGATCAGAATTTTCTGTGATTATTTCTTTTTCTATTTTCATTTTGATTTTGATAATAAACTACTTTTTGTTTCTAATTTTTAATTATCGTTATGATAATAACGCTTTGGTATTTTATAGTTTTAATAACTGGTGAGATGCCATTTTCAAATCTAAAACGAATTGCTTGTAAATTTCTTCAAAGAGCTTAGTTTATTTAGTTTATCTTTCTTGTTGCAAAATTAATATTAATTATTGGTTTGAGTGACTGCATATCTTTTTTAATAATATATTTTTGAGTTTTATTTATTATCAGAATTAAAATATTTTATGATTTCTATTACGTCTTTAAAAAAAATTGTAACAAAAACTAAAAATAAAAAATATAAATATTCATAAAAAATAAAAAAATCAATTGAATGTTAATCATAATTTGCAAGTTAAAGTTTGGCTCATAAAAAATGACCCATTCAAATTTTAACAAGGAAAGTTGGGTCCATCTCTTAATTCCATTTTGTTTCCCTGAGCTGTTAAACCTAATTTTTATTGGTCCTGCAGCCATATTTTTTTAAAAATTTGTCTAATTCTATATATAATGAGAGGTCATTATTATTTGTTTGATTTAAAGATGACGATTCCATATCAGTTTTGGTTGTATATTTTATATCTCTAATGACCGAATAATATTCAAAAAAGTGAGGAGTAAAGTTCCTTTAATATTGGGTTTAGTAGGAGCAAATTGACAGAAGCTTAACACACTATGAAGTAAGAAGCTTACGACATTTTAGA
>JABUQX010108320.1:22500-25064 GCA_015478945.1 Trachelipus rathkii | reverse complement strand
AACCTCATCCATATAATATTGAATACCAGAGGAGACATAACCATCTCTGCCTCACCAGCGTTTAATATATAACCCACATCCACTTTCGACTCTAGTTTATTCTTTACACACGGCTTCATAATCGTCATACATACTTTTGATTTCATCCAGCAAGCCTACCCCAACACCATGATTATCACTAATACCTCCAGAGGAGCTTCCTAATTAATCTTCATTACGCCGGTTGCAAATCCATAAAACCTAAATACAGTTATTTTCTTCTTCTCTTCTCATTTTCTCAAATTCATTTGTTTCAATGTAAAGATTTAACCCACACATCCTCTCACTTCTAAACCCACCTTGTTCTTCATCAATCAGTCCTTCAGTCACTTCACGCACTCTTTCGACCCAAAATTACCAGCACTATATCTTCCCTACAAAACACAATAATAAAATAATTCCACTATAATTCCTACAGTTACCTTCTATCCCCCTTACCCTTATATTAAAAGGTAACTATTACTTCTCTTCTCCAATCCCTCGGAACTTTACCCTCCATAAAACGCTTTCCTACACAAACTTCCAAATTCCAATCAATCACCATCTCCGCCTCCGTTCTTGATTATTCCCACCAGTAATTTCATCTATTACTTGCGATTACCATTCTTCAACATTCCTCCACTTCTATCATTATCTTTCCATTCCATACTAATAACCTTCATCCCCAAAATACCTATCCTTTCTTGCACCATCACACACACACACTTTCACTATCACCTCTTCATTACTTGCCAATCATGTTATACAGATTTTCCAAGTGTTCCCTCCCACCCACTCCCCTCACATTCCATTTCATCCAGTGACAAAATCACCATTCCCTATTTCATTATCTTAAGGAAGATTCCCATTATTTCATTTTTTAACCTTTCGCCGATTCCTTCCAGAAAGCTTCCTATTCCCTTGTAAATCCCCATTCATCCTCCTTCCAAAATGCTCATTTACATCTTTTTTTCCTCCTACATATTCATCTTTTTGAATTCCTTTTTTCCTCCTTATATAATTCCAAAACATCTTTCTTTTGAACTCATCATTGGCTTTAAATACATTCAACCACGCTTACTTTTTTACTTTTAACCGCTGCATCACCCCTTCATTCCACAAGTACTGTTAACATTCTTACTTTCCTTATTACTTTAGCACATCCACATACCTTCTTTTGCCCGCTACTAAACAACCGCTTTCTTCATTTGCCTCCAGATTTGTTCAGTTTCAACTTGTTCACATTCAACTGTTTTACTTGCAAGAGCTCTCAAATATTTATCCCTATTACCCTGTTCACTTAACTTCTCACTCTAAATTCTACCCACTTCCTTCCTTATCACCTTCCTCTCCATCCAAAAACCCCAAATAACTTATTTTTACATTAAAACAAACATAATGATCACGATAATCCCATTTCCCTAATCCTCCACTGATTTTAACATCCAGCACAACATACTTTCACACATTTCCCTTCACCAAAACAAAATCAATCATGCTTGCATCACTTCGAATACCATCTTCTACCTATAACCAACTTATGTGAGCAAATGAATACCTTCTGTTTTAAACCATGGATGAATATAACGTTAGAATTTGCGTGGCATAATATATTAATCACCTTCCCACCATTCTCATTTTCTCCCGACACCTCAAACCAACCTGTTATACCATCCCTTTTTTGATCACCTATCCAACCATATAAGTCACCCAACACAATCACTCTGAAGCTCCTATGCACCCCATCCCCGAAACATCATTCAGATTTATCAGGGAAAATCGAACTCTCTTCAAACATTACTCTCAGATGGACCATTATTGTCACAAGGCTGTGATTGACCTTTTTTTTGAAAATGTTGCAGATGGTTAATGATATGTATTTCACACACACACACACACACACACACACACCACAACACACCAAACACACACAACACACACAACAACACAATCTATCATAGCTTCTGTTACCCAGTCACTTCATTCAGAATTGCAAAACTCCCTCTCTCCCCCCCTTTCTCATTCCTTTCCCACCAGCACATATACATTTCACAAACCACATCAACTCTTTTCAGTTTCCTTCACCTTTGTTTTTGTTCACAGCGAGCAAACAATTTGCCTTTCTAAAATACATCCATCACCTCTCTCATCTTCTCCTCAAACATTTATCCTCTGACATTCCATGTACCCATTACCATGCATACATTTTCGCCGAAAGATGGAAGGCCGCTTACGGCAATCACGGACCTTTTCCGAGGCATGCAGTCAGCATTTCTGGCAAATTGATACAGTGGTAATGGGCAGCCAAACCCAACTACTACGTCCCTTTAATCGCCCTTTCTACGACACGGCAGGGAACATACGATGTGGGCAATTCCTTCTCCTTCACACATAGGAATATAAGGATATGGGTATGTCGTAAAAGATTGTTGTCTAATAGAGGGGTGGATAAGTGTGTGTAATAATATGTGGATAAAAGATGTCTGTAAAGATGTTGTCTGAGGGAATGTATGGGAATCCATTGAACGCCAGAAAAGCAGTAAGGG
>JABUQX010108320.1:7500-10000 GCA_015478945.1 Trachelipus rathkii | reverse complement strand
CATATATATATTGAAAAAAATGTAAAACAATAAAAAGTATTAATGGGAGTTTAAGAAACTGCGCCCGTGCGTTTGTGTGTGTGTTTGTGCCATATAATAATCTTTCAAATAAGGAGTAGAGATAAATTGAGATTTCCGAGTCAATAAGATTGACGTCAGTTTGGATTTCGCCTTTTGAATAAAATTATACAATTTTAAAAAATGGTGAAGCTCATTAAATAATGATTAACGGATTATTGCTCTTTTATTTGTCCGAGTGAGGAATAACAATTTATAATAGGTTAAAAATAAGTTATTATCTTTCGAATTGCAGCGTGGCTTTTTGGTTTGAACCTTTATTTTTTGGGATTTCATTCGAAAATGAATTTATTGTATGTGAATTAATAACCTTTATACAAGTGTGTTGCTATTAATACACACACAAGCCACACAGGGACCATTACTAACTTTTTCCCTGGCTAGGTGCGATATCAGCATATATAAATATACTACCGTTGTTTCAATTTTAATAAGGAAACGACCGAACAACAACACTATAACACATTGTTTTTGCGTCCCTTATGATATGTATGTTCCTAGACCAAATGACAACCAACTCCTCCCCACTTAACTACCTAACCTAACTTAACCTAACCTAACCTAACCTAACCAACCCTAACCTAACCTAACCTAACCTAACCTAACCTAACCTCCTAACCTAACCTAAACCTAACCTAACCTAACCTACCTAACCTAATAACCTAACCTACCTAACCCCAACCTTACCTAACCTAACCTCCTGTAAGGAAACCTAACCTAACGTAACTAACCTAACTCCAATTAATATATCATAACGAAACATAATCATGTCTACTGTAACAAAAAGTAATCAAACCTTTAAAACATAAATTAATGAAAATAAAATATTAAATGCAAATGTTGCCAAAATGAATAAGTAAATAAAATGTATAAAAAAATTTTTTTTTAGGTAAAAATCAAACATCAAATGCTAAAGAAATAAAGAACATTTAGCGGGATTGGGATACCTCGCTTCCTTTATATGGTTTAGAAAAAATGGAAGAGACTTTCAGAATTATTTAAATACTATAGCTAAATATTATATTTAAAAAGTAAACTCTCCGTAATATATATATATATATATATATATCATATATGATATATATTGTATATATATAGTATATATATATATATATTATATATATTATATATTATTATATATATATATATATATAATATCTAGATATACATATATATATATACTACTATATTATATATATATATATATATATATATATTTATTTATTTATATATATATTATATATTATATACATTATATAATTATATGTTTCTTATAAATATGATATATATACTATATATATATATATATATATATATATATATATATATATATATATATATATATTTATAATTATCTATATATACGTTATATATATATATATATACAGTGGCGGCTCGTCTTTATGGGCTATTTGGCTGCAGCCCCTCCAAATTAAAAATGCCAGGCATAGGATGTTGATAGAAATATGAAATTTTTGTCAATGTAAATATGATTCTGAATTTTTTTTTAACCAATTTAGTACATAAAATTAGTAATCCAATTAAGAAAAACAAAGGAATTCCTTTTGTCCAACTGCAATTGCTGCTTGTACGATATTTATTTCAATATATTCCATTAAATAAAATTTGGGCTCATTTTTGCCGCCCTTAAAATAAGCCAATTTTATAAGTTCTTAAAAATAAAGACAAAATTTAGCAACATACGAAAATAAATGAATTCAAATTCCTATGTACTTTCTTATTAAATGTTTTGCCAGTCTTGGCTCTATTATTATCATAGCAACTTGGAGTTTTTTCTCATATAAAAATTAAGTTCAAATTTTTAATTAGGGGCAGATTTGTCCATGTATGTCCTTCTTTTACTTGTAATATAGAGAGTCAGATACCTAAGTCATTTTATTACGCATTTAACGGGGGGAGAGCTGGTGTTTATTTTTTTGTTGCGAAGGAAATACATAGTGAAAATATATGCAAAAATAATAAAACCCGTTGATAATATACTTATATATTTATTTAGTATATATATATATATATATATTATATATATATATATATAATATATATAGAATATATATATATATATATACTATATATGATATATATATATAATATATTATATTATGATTATATTTATATATATATATATATATATATAGTATATATATATATATATATACTTATATATATATATATATATATATATATATATATATTATAATATAATATATTATAAGAGAGAGAGAGAGAGAGAAGAGAGAAGAGAGAGAGAGAGAAGAAGAGAGAGAGACATGAGAGAGAGAGAGAGGAGAGAGAGAGAGAGAGGAGAGAGAGAGAGACAATCCTAGATAAGCAAGGCATGTTTTTCGTATTTGTTTCTAAATTTGACACCTCTACAATAAAATTTTATTTTTTTTGCTTTATT
>JABUQX010108320.1:0-5000 GCA_015478945.1 Trachelipus rathkii | reverse complement strand
ATATATATATATATATATATATATATATATATATATATATATATATATATAGATATAATCACATAAATATTTATATATATAAAACATATATAAATATATATATATATATATATATATATATAATCTATATAGATAATATATATAATATATATATATATATATATATATATATATATATATATTATATATATATAATTATTATATATAATATATATATATATATATATATATTCCAGTTCACCACCACTCACGGGCTGAGCCCTTTTCAAGGATGGGGCGGAAAATAAAACATTGAAAAATCCACCCAATCCCCAGCCTAACGCAAATCTCTCAGGTGAGCGCAGACGTGGGCTTTAAAGAGAGGAAGATTAAATATAGTTGGAAAAACAGAAGAAGGCAAGGAGTTTCACAGAACAGAAGTAGCTGAAAAGAAAGAGGCACCACAACGAACAAGTCTGGGGTTCTCAATACTCACGCAAAATTCATGCGAGAGCAAGGCACCTCTTGTGCTACGTGGGCAGTACGCAAGGTAGGTGGAAGGAGAGGTCAACTCCCCCGAGCATCTGCCCTGTAGTACCTATAGAAAAGAGATAGTGCGCCAACGTCACGTCGCAAAGATAGAGAGTCAAGGGAGTTTGAAAGCAGGGGACAGTTAATTAGCCTCTTAGCTTTAGACTCAACCCTATCCAATAGAAGGGTGGAGCCGGAGCCCCCCCCCCAAATGTGAGAACAGTACTCCATACAAGGGCGAATAAGGCCCTTATATAAATGGAGTAGCTGTTCAGAGGAAAAAAATTCCCGCAACCTGAACAGAACTCCCAGCTTCTTTGAGACCACTTTAGCAACCATTGTACTGTGAGGTTTCCAAGACGATTTGTTGTTTACGTCTTCAAATATGCTTTAATAAAGGTTAGGCAAGTGGTGCGCTAATTTTGGTGTGGTGCGTGGTTCGCTAGCTCCGGTGCGGTGCCTTGTGGAAAATTGCGGTGCTGGCCAACCCAACTTAGAAGAGATTGGATTTGGAATAAATTTTGTTCTGCTTTTATCATGTTTTTTTATACTTTTATATTCACATATTTAAAAAAAAACTGCTTACCATTGCAGCTAACTCATACCATCTTTTACTACGGATATATTAAAAAAAAATTAACAAAATTTAACATAAAAAAAAATCTTTTAAAACAGGTCTATTGAACGATCCCTATACCTTGAGACTCTATGAAACAAATAATTCTGATCATTGTTCATCTGTATGTAGTAATATGTTCAATTTCGTTCATGATATATATATATATATATATATATATATATATATATATATATATATATATATATATATTATATATATATATATATATATATATATATATATATATATATATATATATATATATATATATATATATATACTACTATATATATATATATATATATAAATATATATTGTGTAAACTCAATTTAATTATTTTATCTTAATAATAGCCTATTTATGTATTTATATATTTATAGATTTGTTTATTTTATTTGTTTACTGAAACAGGTTTTCGGTTTCATTAGTATAGATTTTTTCTCATGATATCTTAGAAGTCTTGTCCCAAACTAGCAAAAATTCGCCACTAAAAATATATATATATTTAATAAGAATATAAATTAGTTTAATTATATCAAAACCCATTGAACCAAAACTGTGGTATTTAGTAGTTCACATTAGTCGATATCATGAGATATATGTTATATCTGTCCGTGGGGGGGGGGGGGAAGAGTCAATATTGCTCCGCTTTGTTTGTGACCTTTCGACCCTATATCAACGCAGATTCCCGCTACCCTTAAAGCGCAGACTCTGCCCGATTTCTCGCTACTCTAATCACCGAGCTGACTCTGCGAGTCTGCGACTGACTCCTGCGCAGACTCAACGAATGAGTCACTCCCCCGCGCAGGCTCACTCCGATACTGCCTTCTCCATCATAACAAATTGCGTGTGTAAAACAAATAGATAGAAATTATAGTATAATTATTTTTTCCACAAGAAAGAAAAAGCCTTAACAATACCCCCTCCCTCATACTAACATAACCTCACCCCCAAACTTTCCTTACAGATGTCTCCTTCCCCCCAAAATCTCATCCATACAATCATCTCTCCCTAAAATAGGTAACAAAAATACAAGTTTTATAGCAGAGCCTCTTGACCCCGTTGAATGGGGTAGAGGGACGCGGGGGGGAAACCCGGTTAACCTTTAGGAGTCACCTGTCCGTTTTATTGGCACACTGAGCCTGGCACTTTAGTGTAACTTACTCAAATTAAGGAGCAATTAACGTACTCGATAAAAATACAAATTTATAAGGTAATTTTATGTCTGGGGAATAAAGAAATCTTTGCTTAAAAGAATCTATCTCGGAAGATCATCTGCCAATATATGATGCTTGGGTTATATATGAGAGCACCTGACCAAACGAGCAAGGGAAAATAGCAGGAGAGAGAGAGAGAGAGAGAGAGAGAGAGAGAGAGAGAGAGAGAGAGAGAGATAAATAAATAAATAAATAAATACAGATAGATAAATAATTACAAAGATAGATACAAAGATAGATAAATAAATACAAAGATAGATACAAAAATAGATAAATAAATACAATGATAGATACAAAGATAGATAAATATATACAAAGATATATATAAATAGATACATAGAAAGAGATAGACACATAGAGGGAAATAGATAGATAGATACATAAAGAAAGATAAATACATACATTGAGAGATAAATAGATACATAGAGAGAGATAGACAAATATAGATACATAGAGAGATAGATAAATAGATAATAGAGAGATAAATAGACACTTAGAGAGGGAGAATAGATACATGGATAGATAAATAGATACATACAGAGAGATGTAAATAGATACATAGAGAGTGGTAAATAAATACATAGAGATAGATAGATAAATAAATACAGAGAGATAAATAGATACATAGAGAGATAAATAGATACGTAGAGAGAGATAAAAAGATACATAGAGACCTGCAAATAGATACATAGAAAGAGATAGACAAATAGATACATAGAGGGAGATAGATAAATAAATACATAGAGAGGTATAAATAGATACACGCATAAAGATAAATAGATATATAGAGATATAAATAGTTACATAGAAACATAGAGACAAATAGAGAGAGAGAGAGAGAGAGAGAGAGAGAGAGAGAGAGAGAGAGAGAGAAGAGAAAAGAGAGAGAGAGAGAGAGAGAGAGAGAGAGAGAGAGAGAGAGAGAGGAGCACCTTACAATTCCGTAACGATATAGTTATTCAAATAATATTTAATACAATATTTAAAAAAATAATTATACTTAATTTTTGGGCATAAAAAATTAAACTCCTTTTTTTACCAACAAAAAAAAAATATTTAAAATAAAATAAAATTAAAAAAAAAATTAACAGCTGTAAAAATAAAAATAAAATATTTTTCCTTTGTAAAAAAAAAATTTATTTTCAACAAATTATTTTTATTTTTTTTTATTTATTTATTATTTTATTTTTATTTTTATTTTTTATTTATTTTATTTAAATTATTCTAATTAATCGTCTTGATTTCTTGTTGATATTCAAAATGAATATTAATTAGTTGAAAATATGTGATAGCACCATTTTCCGAGAGGCTATTATTATCATTATTATTATTATTATTATTATTATTATTATTATTATTATTATTATTATTATTATTATTATTATTATTATTATTATTATTATTATTATTATTATTTTTACTGCTATTATTATTATTATTATTATTATTATTATTATTATTATTATTATTATTATTATTATTATTATTATGTGTGTGTGTGTGTGTTTGTGTGTGTGTGTGTGTGTGTTATTATTATTATTATTATTATTATTATTATTTTTACTGCTATTTTTACACACACACACACACACACACACACACACACACACACACACACACACAACCTCTCTCTCTCTCTCTCTCTCTCTCTCTCTCTCTCTCTCTCTCTCTCTCTCTCTCTCTCTCCCTCTCTCTCTCTCACTCTTTCTCTCTCACACACTCCCACTCTCTCTCATTCCCTCTCTCGCTCTCTCTCTCACACACACACTCCCTCTCCTACTCTTTCTCTCTCTATATCTCTCTCTATCTCTCTCACACTCCCTCTCTCTCACTCTCTCTCACACACTCCCTCTCTCTCACACACTCTTTCTCTCACACACACTCTCTCCTCTCTCTCTCCCCTCTCTCTCTCACACTAACTCTCTCTCTCTCTCTCTCTCACTAACTTTCTCTCCACCTCCCTCTCCCCTCCCTCCTCTCTCTCTCTCTCTCACTCTCTCCACTCCCTCTCTCTTCGTTCACACACATACTTCCTCTCTCTCTCTCACCCTCTCTCATACGCTCTCTCTCATCTCTCTCTCTCACTCTCTCTTCTCTCTCACACACACACTCACACTAACCCTCTCTCTCTCTCTTTGCCACTCCCTCTCTCTCACTCTCTCTCTCTCACACACACTCCTCTCTCTATCTCACTCTCTCTCCTAACACACAACCTCCCTCTCTATTACTCTTCCCTCTCTATCACTCGCTCTCTCTCCCCTCAATCTCTCTCTCTCTTTCTCTCCACCACCTCTCTCTCACACCACAATTCCCTCTCTTTCTACTATACTCACTCCCTCCCTCCTCTATCTCACTCTCTCTCACAAACTCTCACTCTATCTCTCTCTCACACTCTCTCCCTCTCTCTCACACACACTCTTCCTCTCTCTCTCTCTCTCTCTCTCTCTCTCTCTCTCTCTCTCTCTCTCTCTCTCTCTCTCTCACCTCCTCTCTCTCTCTCTCTCTCTCTCTCTCTCTCTCTCTCTCTCTCTCTCTCGCTCTATCACCTTGTTGCTCATATATCTGTTAACTTTGTTACGTATAATTTGCCCACAATTGAATATTAATTAAATCGACACTATAAAGTTTATAAATACTCTAACTTTATCATTTTT